>VSMD01081868.1:0-168873 GCA_008750895.1 Mirza zaza
TCCTCAGTGCCCTCTCTCTCCCCGCGCCCGTCACAGCTGGCGCTGCTGCCTCGCCCTGCGGTGCCAGCTGCGGTGCCAGCTGCGGTGCCAGCTGCGGCGCCAGCTGCGGTCGCAGGCAGCCCTGCGAGGCCCCTCCCGCGAGGCCGCGCGCAGCCAGGCCCAGGGCCGCATGCTCTGCGACTGCAGAGTGTGGCGGTGTCGGCCGCCCGGGGGCCGGGACCGAGAATGCTGACGCGCCAGCAGCACTTGTGAAACTTTTTCCTGACAACAGCGAGGCTGAAAATCCCCAGACCTTGGCCTTGGCCTTCGGGAGCTGCCAAGGTCAGAAGGGATGCGTGCGGCCTGGGAGGCTGGCGGCGCGCTCTCTGCTGCCCTCTCCCGGGCACCTGCTGCCTCGCGGACCCGCCCGCCCTGCGGAGCGGTGACCTTCTGCCTTGCCCGCGCGCAGGGCCCCAGGTGGCCCACGCTGGGCGCTCCCCAAGCCCCGGGGAACGGGGTTCGCTGTCTCCTTGATGCTTGTTGCACGTCTGAAACTTGGTAGATGCCCCACGAAGGGCAAATGAATGCATGGATTGGTTCAGGCAATAATCAGAGGGGAAACTGAGCCTCTGAGATTTTTGCACAAGCAGGACTGGAATGGAGAGCCGCGGAGCGTCCAGGGCTTGGTCCGCCTGAGGTCCTCCTGGAAAACGGTGACGGGTCCTGGCTTCATCCCAGGCTTTTCCTGCTCGCCGTGAGCGGACTTTCCTAGGTTACTGGACTGCCCCAGGAGAAACTGGCTGTCCCCATGTTGGGGCAGCCGGGTCAGGCTGGGCGGTGAGAGGCTGGAACGCAGCCTCTCTCTGCAGCTGCCCGGGCACGCCCTGCAGGATTGTGCTGAGCTGGTCCACGCCTGGGCGGAAGATGACACGGATACAGACACACCCGCCAGCCGGAGGGTGGGTGGGTGTCCCAGATACCTTCTCACTGCCTACCGCCTCTGCCACGGCATCATTACCCCCCGACAGATGAGGACGCCACGGTTCAGAGAGGCTGGGGTTGCCCAAGGCCGCAGCTCCCGCGGGCGCAAGCCTCTCGCCTCAGTCCTGGAGCTCCCCTCCAGTCCGCACACTTTCTCCAGCGGCCTGGGAGCTGCTCCTGTGCTTCCGGCTGAGCCAGGGCCACTTGCTTCCCATCCCGGGCTCCCAAAAGGTGATTGCTTGCCCCCTCCCTTCTGGTTACTCAGTGTAGAAAGAGGGAAAAGAGAGATGGGCAGAAAGAGAGCAAAATCACCTGAGATACAACCCCAGTGGTCAGCCCAACTTCCCAAATAGACCTGTGAACTCTGCCCTTGCCTGAGTTTAGACGATTCCTCTCCTGCTGCTTCGTCCAGCACTGAATCCCCTCCCTGACCTCCCTGTGCAGCCTCCCCCGGGTCTACCTTGAAACCTTCCCTGAGCTGAGAGTCCCCACAGGGGTCCCACTGTCTCGGCACCCTGTCCTCTCACACTGCTGCTTCTCACACCATGCCTGCCTCAGTGGTGACTCAGGAGCCCCAGGGCTGCAGGTACCAAGATCCCATTTCAAAGTGAGATGACTTGGTCAGCTGCCCTCTGTTCTAAGACCTTCGGTGGCTCCCAGGCCAACAGGAAAAGGGCTGGACGGCATGGTCTGGCATTCAAGGCCACCCCACATAGCTCCAATCCATCCCAGCCACTGTTCCTCCACACTTGCCTACAGGAATGGTCACCATCCTCCTGGGCTGGCCTCCCTTGATAGCTCGTGAGCTAGGTGAGGGCAGGAGCTTCATCTATTTTGTCGCTATATCCCCAGGGCTTAGCCCAGGTCTGCACCTAGTGAGCTCTCAGCAAATGTTCACCAAAAGGCCTGAACTGGTTTGATGAAAAGTGGTGCTACTATAATGCCCATTGTCTTTCTTTCTTTCTTTCTTTCTTTCTTTCTTTCTTTCTTTCTTTCTTTCTTTCTTTCTTTCTTTCTTTCTTTCTTTCTTTCTTTCTTTCTTTCTTTCTTTCTTTCTTCTCTCTCTCTCTTTCTTTCCTTTCTTTCTTTATCAGAGTCTCACTCTGTTGCCTGGGCTAGAATGCTGTGGCATCAACCTAGCTCACAGCAACCTCCAACTCCTGGGTTCAGGTGATCCTCCTGCCTCAGCCTCCCCGAGTAGCTGGGACTACAGGCATGCGCCACCATGCCTGGCTAATTTTTTCTATATATTTTTAGTTGGCCAATTAATTTCATTCTGTTTTTAGTAGAGATGGGGTCTCACTCTTGCTCAGGCTGGTTTTGAACTCCTGATCTTGAGCGATCTACCCGCCTTGGCCTCCCAGAGTGCTAGGATTACAGGCGTGAGCCACTGTGCCTGGCCCATTTTCATTTTTAAAATTAAGATTTTCTTTTCTTATATTTTAGAGGAGGTATTTCTTGGTGTTTCCCAGGCTGGAGTGCAGTGGCTAGTCACAGGAGCAAACTACAGCCTCCAGCTCCTGGGCTCTAGCTATCCTCCTACCTCAGCCTCTGATGGGACTATAGGCACATGCCACCGCACCCAGCTCATGCCCATTTTCCAGATAAGAGAACCGAGGCCCAGCAATAGTGATTTGATTAAAGTCACATCAAGGATTCTGACCCTGCCTGTGCATTCGCTGGGTGTCCGCCCCCTTTCTGATCTCTCTTTCACTTGCCTCCTCTGCCTGGGCCCCGAGCCCTTCCATTCCTCTGTCACTCAGGCTCAGCTCCAGGACCAAGGCAGGGCAGGGCCCCCCACCCCTGGCAAGTCTCCGGTGGCTGCTGTGATCCAGCCTGCCAGCAAGGCTGCAGGGATGGGTTCTTTAGAGAACAGGAACACACCTGCCCTTTCATGCAGCTGAACAAGATTCAACAGGCCGATTTTAGGCCATGAACCTCAAGTTCCTGGAATGAGCTTGAACTGACACAGCATTTGAGAGGCCTGGCCTGGGAATTCGGGCCCATGCACAATCAGACTTGCTATGTGACTGTAGGCAAGGAGGAGCTCAGATTTGCTGAGCCTCGACTTCCACATCTGTGCAATGGGCACGGGAATATCCACCTCACAGGTCGTTGTTGGGAGGATTAAACATCAGCCGGCATGGGAGGGCCTCCTGTAAACTACAAAGCCACTAATGAAGCGTGAGGGGAGGTTTTGCCCTGTGGGCTGGGCAGTGGCCTAGCCCAGAGGCTGGGAGCAGTGGGGGAAGGACAGACGTAGCCGAGGCCCAGGCCCAGGTTTTTCTGGTTAGGGTGTGTGCAAGGGGGGTGAGAAAGGAGCTCATGAAGGAAGGTGGGGCCTCTGTGGGGAGCTGCTGGGGATCCCAGAAGAGCTGCTGCATCGCCACTGTCTTTATTCTTCCTTTTTAATTGTTTTAAAGAGGTCTTAATGACTTTTTTCTGCTTACAAAAGCAGCACATGCTCATTGTGTAAAGTTCAAACAACACTGAACTATACAGTGTAGGGGGCAGCCAGTTTCCCATGTTCATGCTCCCCAGATGTAACCGCTGTTCACATTTTGGTGTATATTCTTCCAGAATTTTCTTTGGATAAACACATGTCTATTTACTAACTAGAGAAGCATGTTCCTTGAAGACAATGCAAGTCAGAACGGTATAATAACATGCACTTCCTCCCGTCACCCCTCTCAAAACTAACCCCTAGTAACAGCTTGCAGGTATATGCTTGTGTGATTTATTTGCATTTGTATTCACAAGTATATAAATGCAGAAGTGGGGGAGTGGTCATGATTATAGACACAAAGGCCAGGGTACAAGTCCCGTCCCAAGGATCACTAGCTGGGTGACCGTGGGTAACTTTCTTAACCTCTCTGAGCCTTTTTTTTTCCCCCTGGAAGATGGGAATCATGATAGCACCTTCCTCAATGTGGCTGGGAAAATTAAATGAGGTAAAGTATTCTGAGCTCGGTGCGATGTCTGGCTCTGCGGGGATTAGCTACTGGTATAGACCCACACAGAGTCTGTTCCACCCAGTGAAAAGGGTTCATACCGTGCACATTATCCTGTTTGGCTTGGAGGCAGAATTATATGGAAAGATTAGTCATAGGGATCCTGAAATTTACGCTGGAGATGAGAAGTCTTGCTTTCGCATTCAGAGAATTGGTTGCACAAGTGTAGGATGGGAGAAGCCTAGATTTCGCAAGCTGAATCACGGCCACCTCTGCAACGCAGCTGCAGCCCCGCTCGCGTCAACAGATGCTGAGTTTTCAAAACAGGGAGGTGATGGGGTTTCTATAGCCTTCCAGCCCGGCTGGCCGCTCCTGTCCTCAACCTGACGTTCCCCCACCGTGTGAAACGTCAACTACCTACGTGGCACTTTCTACCTTGAAATGTCTGAAGCTTCTCCCTCCCCAGTTTCAGTCCCTGCCTCTTTCAAACCGCCTTTCTCTTCCAGTCTCCCCAGCCTCAGTGAAGGCACCAAAATTTGCCGCTTACTTAAGCCAGACCCAGGGAGGCCGGGGGACGCCGCTTTTTGGCTTTTCCTTCCCTCCCACGCCAGATCGCATCCTCTGGGTCTTTCCCCCCGTGTGAGCCCAGCTCTCTCTCCCCGCACACCTGCCTCCATCCTGGCACCTGCAGTGCGTTTGCTTCTCTCCACGGGCCCATGGTGTGGCATTTAGGGACGTGTGTGAAACTGTTACCGCTTATACAGAAATGGTCTCATCCCTGGATTTCTGCAGGTGGAGTGCAGGATCTCATATTCACATGCATGTGACAGTTTATTCTCACGGCACGGGAGTTCTCTGGTCACCTTGTTCTCTGCCGCGTCCTCTGCGGCATCAGCTCGGGAAGGCACCCTGTCCGTGCTTGCTGCATCACATGGAGGCGAATAAAGAGGTTGTGCCTTTGGTCGGATGTTTGCCATTGTTCCTGTCCACCCCCAACCCTGAGACCCCAGGAATCTCGAGCCGCAGTGGGTAATGCGTGTGTGGGAGTCAAGAAGCCCCGTCTGAGCTGGCCATCTGTTCCCCAGGAGTGTGGAATGGGAATTCTGGTTTTTTGTTTTTTTTTTTGAGACAGAGTCTCACTCTGTTTCCCAGGCTAGAGTGCCATGGCATCAGCCTAGCTCACAGCAACCTCAAACTCCTGGGCTCAAGCAATCCTCCTGCCTCAGCCTCCCCAGTAGCTGGGACTACAGACATGTGCCACCATGCTCGGCTAATTTTTTCTATGTATTTTTAATTGGCCAATTAATTTCTTTCTGTTTTTAGTAGAGACGGGGTCTCGCTCTTGCTCAGGCTAGTTTTGAACTCCTGATCTTGAGCGATCCGCCTACCTTGGCCTCCCAGAGTGCTAGGATTACAGGTGTGAGCCACCCCTAGAATGGGAGTTCTGGAAGGAACCATGGCAATGACAAGGACAGTGAGCTTCAAGAAGGCCCTGGTGTCTGGCTGGGTTCTGTTTCAAAGCTGAAAAAGGATGGGGTGTGTCAGCTGGGGGCTGGTGCAAGGGGGTGCAGTGGGGTACAGTGGGGTGCAATGGATGGCCGTGGAACACCCGGCCTCGTTCTTCCACTCCCTCCCTGGGCCCCAGGTGGCTGATGCCTTTGTGGACTTCAGGCTCCTCAGCAGGGAAGTGCGGCCTCCTAGGCCTTCTCAGCTCCTTCCAGCTGCTCAGGAGAGACGCCGGGAGGCCCTTTGCATCTGGGAGCTGTCACGGGAGAGGTGGTTTATCAGTGGGTGGGAGAGTTTTTTCTCAACTTGTAGCGGGACTTTGGAGGATCACGCCAAAGCAGGACACGTGTGCTAGAAGTGTCCTCACGTATTGGCCGTGATGCCTGTGGTCCAGTGAAAGCTGGGTGGCGTTGCGGAGCCTGGCCAATGTCCAGAGTTCGCTATGAATCCAAACACCTGTGTGAGGTGTGAACTGGCCTCAGATTTCAGGCTCTGTCTTTCCTATCCGACCTGGGCAGTCACACCTTGGGGACTGACAGCAGGGGTTGCCACATGCTAGACCCCAGTGCTCCTCCACCCCACCCCCCAGCCTGCAAGATCACTCTCCCTCCCCTAACCCTCCACAGCAGGGGGGCGTCCCCAGACAGGGCAACTTCTGGGGCTGGTGACTGGCTGGCTGTGGGTCCTGAACGCCACCTGTGTGACCTCTGGCAGTGCCTGGACATGGCAGTGCTTGGGCTTCCCCCAGCCGGGCTGCCGCGTTCTCTCTCACCTTCTCCTCCCCCCACCCCGTGTTCCCAGAAACAGGACAGAAGCCAAGGTCCGGGACTTTATTATAGTCACCGAGCACTGGGGAGCCCAGCTGGGTCTCACCAAAGGCTTGTGTTCCCTTCCCCAGGGACAGCCATCAGGGGGACAGCCCCGCCAGGCCACGCGGGCGTGGGGGCTAAAGACATAAATAAACACAGACGAGATTTGACTCCAGCCGCCCCACTTCCTACCCATGTGGCCTCGGGCCCGTCTCTCACCCTCCCTCAGCCCTGGCTGAAGAGTAGAACCCGCCCGCTGGGCTGTGGTGAGGCCTGGGTGGGCGATGCTCCCCGGGCGTTAGTACGGTGCCCGGCGACTCGCAGATACCGAGTGGGAGCGGGAAGTGTAAGCATGAGCAGATCTGGGTTCTCTGCGTGGCTGAGAGGGAAGGAGTCTCGTTCCATAAATGTTTTCAGTGTGGCCTGTGAGGAAGACAGCCTGGGACCCCCGTGGGGACTGCCTGGTCCCCGGGAGTGTGGGGCTGAGACCCAGAACGAGGGCCCCGGGGCCAGGACACTTGCTACCATCTCCACCAACTCCGTGAAATGCACTAGCAAGAGTTTGGGGAAAGTTCTAGTTTGGCACCACTTAGGCCTTTCATCATTCAGTCAGGTGGCATTCCCTGTATACTAATGTAGTCAGCGAGGTCGGTTTTCTTATTTTTCATTTTTGTAATCTTTACTTTTGGCAAAAAAAAAAAAAAAAAAAAAAATTGCCATGGGCCACTGAACTTGAAATTCATCCGAGCTCTGCCTTTTGCTATCTGGGTGACCTTGGGCTGTTCATTGGACCTCTGGGAGCCTCGCCAACCTCACTGACCTAAGGGGGAGCTTTGAGGAGGAAGTATGACGTGGAAGTGATAGCGGAGACGTGATGGGTGTGATAAGGGTGAGGTCCTGCGCTCTCACTGGCGCGAAAGGGACGGGAAAGCAAAGGGAAGCTCGGTGCGCGCGCATGCGCGTGCATGTGCAGGAAGGCTCCCGTCTGAGTCCCGCATCCCTCGGCGAGGCGAGCGCGACGCGATCCCTGCGGGCGGAGCCGGGCGGCCCCCGGGGCGGGCGGAGGCGCCACTGGAGGGAGCGCTGAGCTTTCGTCTTTATGGGCGGCGAAAATTTTCCATTTCTCCCCCGCTGTGTTCCAAACACAAACTGAGCCTTAACGGTTTTCAGTTTATCTGATTTAATACACTTTTAAAATGAATTCGTGTGCGTCTAGCAGTTTATCGATAACGTGGAGACGAGACTGCAGCCCTTACCGCAGGGCTGGGAAGCGGGGCTGGGGGCGGGCGCAGACGAGACGCACGCGCCCCCGGTGTCCCCCGACCCACCACCGCTCAGCTGAGAGGCCCTGGGGACATTTCCCAAGAGCGCGGCAGCGCCGACGACGTGCCCACGTCCAGCCTCGCAGGGGTGTTTCGAAAGGGACACAATGGGAAGAAAAGCAACGTCAAGGTCGCAAGCGTGTTTCCCAAGCCCGCTTACCTCCGGCCACGGCCTTCTCCTCGCGCCTCCCGCGCTCCGGCCGCGACTCCGGGCGGGAAGGAGGTGAGTCCGGCTGTTAAACCATGACCTCAAGAACAGTATTTCCAGGAATCCCCATCTTAGCATCTAAGGGATTCCTGGGAAAACTGGACCGTGAGGACAAGGTGGGAGAGAGTGGCCTTCAGCAGCAAGGCCTGCCACGTCCCTAAGGACCAGCTGGAGTTTTCTTCTGCGTCCGCCCCGTCTGTGGCCCCCCCAAGCGTGGGGCGCCCCGGATCACAGGATGTGGTTCATTGCTCCGGGAAGAGCAGTGACTGGAGCTTCAAGTGCCCTGGGAAGTCCCTGCTCTGTAGTCAAAGCCCAGACTTTGATGACACCGTCCTCCAGAAGCCATCTGGTGCCCCGGCCCCCCGTGGGCCGGTTGGCTGCTGGGGGGTCGCGTGTATTCCTGAGTCTCTAGCCCGAGGGGGAATTTAAACCGGCCATCCATTTCCCAGTCTCCGCTTGGCAACTTCCTCGCCAACCGCCTCTAGCAAGTCACTTAACCTCTGAGCCTTTGCTCTCCTTAACTGTAAAATGGAACAGTATGAGAGGTGAGAGAAATGAGATTTTGGGGAGAAGCGTAGGAGGAAGGGAGCCCATAGGATTAATGGCAAGTGGTTGGGTCTGTCTTCACTAAAAGTGTCCTGAGATGAAAAGATAAGGCTAGAGCTGGATCTAAGTTCTCCTTAATAAATCCTCTGACCCAGGGTCCATAATCCCAGGCAATGGGGAAGAACACGGATCTAGAGGCAGGTAGATTAGGGTACAAGCCCAGCTCAGCATAATAATGTGTGACCTTGGGCAATCTGCTTAACTGAGCCTCTGTGTTTCTTATCTGTAAAATGGGCCTGCAACAGTGCCCACCTCCCAAGCTTGTTGAGAGGTTAAATAAAATTGTGCTTGTCTCAGTGGCTCTCCTCGGCTGTCCATTGCTTGTCTGAAGCCTCCAGGAGAAATCAGACACTTGTGAGATGCTGGTACAGGTTTTGGCAGTAGCCCAGAGCCAAGGTCAAGAGCACAGAGAGTGAAGATCTTGACTCGAAGTCTAGGACTTTTGCCTTTAGGGCGGAGACGGATTTTTAGGAATTGTCTGAACCACAAATGCTGCGTGAGTCTCAGCTCTGAATCATTAACGGTGGCTGCCCAGGGCTCGTTGTGGAGAAGGACCTGAAGCAGCATCCGAACACTTCAGGAACGAACATCTGGATGGATTGGCAGTGTCTGCCTGGTGCTCAGAAAGGGAAAGCGAGGCAGGGTGCTGGGCGGTGGTCCAGCACCTCCCGTTAAGGATGGGCAGGCCGGGCTGCACAGCAGAGCCAGGACGTGCCCGGAATCTTGAAGCAGGTCACGGCCTGGCTAGGACCGGAGTCCAGCAATTTCCCCAGCACCACGAGTGGCTGCCAGTGTGGATTCTGGAAACACTCCTCCGGTTTCCTGGTACCCCCCGCCCACCCCCGACTTACCGCTTCCAGGCTGATGGCTGCAGAACAACTTCTCCCTTCCCGAGCTACAGTGCTTCATCTCAGACTCCCAACTGACCAGAGATGCAGCACTGCACCTCAGGCTGGGAGACAGGGCGCCGCGCTCTCCGCTCTGGCGGCCGTGGCGAGCTCCCGCCTGGCTGGCAGGACACGGGCGGGCGTTACAGGGGACCTGGGCCCTGCCCCTGCAGCTCCTCCCCGAGACTGTGGTGACTGCCCCCAGCTGCGTCTCCTGTCTGTGGCCCGCCACTCGAGCCCTTTGGGACCAAACCTTGACCTCTTTTCTTTTCTTTTCAACAGCTTGATTTAGATAGAATCCACCCATCTAACAGGAACACTCAAATGGTTTTTAATACATTCGCAAAGTTGTGCAAGCATTGCCACAATTAACTTTAGAGTATTTCACCACCCCCCAAAAGAAGCCCCTTATCCTTAGCCGAACCCCAGCTCTGGGCAGATCGCCTCCTGTCTCTACAGAGCTGCCTGTTCTGGATGTTTCAATAAACGGAATCAGCCAGTGTGCTGACCTGCCTCGCTGACCACTGCCCCGCCTTTATGCCTGGTGCACCCCAGGCGAACAGCACCATGCGTGCTCCTTGATATTTTAGATCCTCAAACAACTGTCCACGTTCTCCCTTCTTCCACGCCTCCCCTCTTCCCACCTGTTCTCCCAGAGTGATTTTTTTTTTTTATTTTCACTATCAGCCTTGTCTGTGGATTTTTGTTTCTTTGTTTTTTATTTTCACAGAGTGATTTTTTAAAATGTAAATATGATCATACCTTTTCCCAGTGTAAAATCCTGAAAGGGCTGCCCGCTGACCTTGGGCTAAATTCTGAAGCCCTTTCAGAAGCCTGAGGCCTGCGGGGCCTGCCCCCCTCTACCCCAGGCCTCTTCCTTGTGGGTCCTGGCCCTCCAGGGAGCCCCACGCCCCCCACCCCAGGCTCCCGAGGAGCTATGCCACTCCCCCGCCACCCTGCCCCTCTCCTCTTGGAGTGCTTAGTCTCCTCTACGTCTCTGCTCAAGTGACCGGTCTGGGAGGCCATCTCTGACTTCTACAGACAGCAGGGCACCCTCCTCCGCGTTCTTACTCATCCTATGCCCTCTTTCTGACCCTTTACCATGCTGGCAACGTCGTTGTCACTGATGACACCTCCACTCATGGACTATATGGCCCAGCCATGAGGAAAGGGACCTGTCAACCATACTCACCACGGAGGTCAGGGCCAGCTGGTGTAGATGACAAACAAGCTTTGGTCACATGGCAGAATCATACTTCCCTGGTCCCATTATCTCCAGCATGAGAACTATTGGTGCGTGGGTCTGACCTGGCTAAATCTCCGGGTCTCTGAGGACAGTGCCCTCATCCTGTTAATTTGGGGGATGCTGGGTCTTGCTGATGGCTTTGTACATGATGATAGACCCTAGGGAATGCCATTTGGTGGCTGACTGAATGACCTTGTAGATAATTCACTTTCTTCTCTTGGCTTGATTGGGTGGGAACTTCCAGGTGAGCAGGCAAAGGCCCTTCCCCCTCCTCCTGTCCCCTCCAAGATCTCAGGGAACCTCAGAGGACCTTCCCACTTTGCTTAGTGGTCACTGCGGTGGCCTTGATGACACATGACATATATTTTCAGGGGTATCTGAAGCGGGCAGGCAGCCTTTCTTCAAAGCTGGCAGAAATCTGAAATCACGCTCCAATCCTGGAAGAGTGGAAAGAGTGTTTTCCTCTGGTCTGTCACTTAGGGGAGGTCAGTTCTGACAGTCGAAGGGGACAGTCCCTTCCTGAGGAGGCATCCTTAGCCAAAGAGCTGCCTCCCTCTTACTTGGAATTCTCTCGCAGGGACTCTTTTCAATCTGCCTTTGGCTAGGGAGTGATTCCGACATTGGGACTCACGGGGAGGTGGGGTGGGGGTCACAGCCAGCCTGCCTGCTCCGCTCCCCACTGGGCCCTGGGAAAGAGGGTTCTCAGCCCGACCCACACTCGGCTTCAGTAAGAAGCCAGGGAGGCTTATCCTGAAAACGCGGTTGCTAAGCCCTTTCACCGAAACTGCCTTTGGCTTCCCGAGCGCTGCAGGTGGGGTGCGTGTATTTCACGGGCTCATGGCCTCAGCCCTAACTCACCTGGGAACACTGTGCCTCAGGTTGTTGTCGGTCAGCTGCTGTCAGTCTTTCTCCTCATCAGGGGAAGAAAGCCTCCGGTTGGTGCCATTCTGTCTCGGACACTTTCTAGCTCCTGCTTATCGCCCGGCTGGGGCCTTACAAGCCACGACATCAGGTTAAAGTGTAACTATGTTGTTTCATTTTTAGTGTGTTTACTGTTACCTTTATCTCCTAAGTATGAACCATGTTATAGTTTCCCATTTACAGTAGCTTTTTCTATTTCAGTATTAGAAAGGACTCACCTTTAAAAATATTGTGACCATATGCAGATAAGGCAAAAATAAAAAAGAGGGCATCTGAATGACTGAGCTTGGGAAACAGTGTCTGCTCGCATTAATCTTCAGGACAGCTAGGGAGGCGGGAATGTCATGGCTCCCACGTGGAGGATCAGGAAGGGGAGGGGACTGTTCCAGGGTCACAGAACAGGAACCCGGGAGGGCCATCTCCACCACGTGCCACGGGTTAAGAATACTGCAGCAAAGGTAGCATCTCTCCTGGGTTTAGAGGCAGGAACTAGATGGGAGGCATGCTTCTCCAGGAGAAACTGAGGCAGAGACACAGCTGAGATGCAGCCTTTGACCGGGGAAGGTATATGCCTCCTTCTCCTCTGTGGCCCTCGAGTCTGGCCCACGCCTAGCTATAGGCTGCCTCGTTCTGTTCCTTGTGTGTCTAGAATAATCATAATGGTGACGACTGCAATGAGAACGGCGACTTATGCTATGTTTTAATTGTGCCGGTCCTTGTGTGTCCACAAAGATCCACGGGAAGGGAGTTTTCCCAGCACACAGAGCTAGGAACCGAGCTGGGTCCTAACTCAGAGCGCGGCCAGCCCAGGAGCCTCATTTTAACCTCTGTGTCTCGTCCCCTGATCACTTCACCGGTCCTCTGGTTTGGGGACAAAGCCTAATCATTTCACCTGTTCATTCGGCGAGCCGAGTGCCCCTCGCATGTGCGGAGGGGAGATGGGACTGGACCCGATGTGGTCCTTGCCCTAGAGGAGCACAGGCAGGCTAAGGCAGAAGGAAAATGCCCCTGGTGGAGTAGACAGAGGGTGGACCCAAGTGGGACAAGGGACAGCCCAAGAAAGGACAGCCTAGCGATAGAGGACAAGGAGGTTCCCACCCTTGGGGGCAGCTGAGAAGGCTGCCTGGAGGAGGGGGCAGTGTGCCGGGCTGGGAGGGGGCTGGCGCTTCTCTTGGGATTCCGGCTCAGGAACTCTGCCTCTCAGTGGTGCATTTGCAGGGCACGCAGACATGCTCGTCCCAGCCCCTGTCCCCTTTGCAGGAGGGCCTGCCAGAGGACAGAGGTCTATGGTGCTCCTATTCCACTCACCTTGAGAAAGCCTCCCTCACGCTCGGGCTCTTGGGGCAGGAGACGAAGGAGGCCATTCTGGAGTCGCGGGCTCTATTCTCACCGGGCTTTCTCCTCCCTGCAACGGTGTCCTCTTCTGCAAGAGGAGGCAGTTGACCCTGGTGGCCTCGGAGTCTTACCTGGCGGCCCCGTGCTGGCTGCGGGCAGCTTGGGGACTGCTCCCGGCCAGACAGACTGTTTCTGCCTCTGCGCTCCCTGTGTCTTCAGGAAATGTCGCCGGCCTGCGGGGAACCTCTGTCTTCTGTCGGGAAGCTCTGGGGCGGCTGGGGAGGAGAAAATAAACAGTGGCTGTCTGGGTTTTCTTGCCAGGCCTGAGCCAGGAGGCCTCCCTGGGCTCCTTCCTTATATGGCCTGGCTGCCCTGGGCTGGGAGCCCGCGCTCCACCTCCACTCACAGCGCTGAGTCGCCAGGACCCTGCTGCTGCGGAGACCAGGGCAGGGTGGAAGGTCTCCTGTCCTGGGCCCTGGGGTGCAGGGGGACGATCTGTGCTGGGATGAGGGACACAGGGAGGGAAGAGGCGCACCCAGAGAGGAGGGGCCTCCAAGTATGCCGCCCTGCGACCCTGGCCAAGCCTTTCCCTCTTTGTTCCTCCCACTGTCAAACGAGGGTGTTGGCCGGGCGCGGTGGCTCACGCCTGTAATCCTAGCACTCTGGGAGGCTGCGGTGGGCGGATTGCTTAAGGTCAGGAGTTTGAAACCAGCCTGAGCAAGAGCAAGACCCTGTCTCTACTATAAATAGAAAGAAATTAATTGGCCAACTAATATATATAGAAAAAATTAGCCGGGCATGGTGGCTCATGCCCGTAGTCCCAGCTACTCGGGAGGCTGAGGCAGAAGCATTGCTTGAGCCCAGGAGTCTGAGGTTGCTGTGAGCTAGGCTGACGCCATGGCACTCACTCTAGCCTGGGCAACAAAGTGAGACTCTGCCTCAAAAACAAAACAAAACAAAACAAAAAACGAGGGTGTGGAAAATAATAGTTCATTCTCACAATCAGCCCTACGAGGTGGGCACTTTTGTGTCGCCATTTTGCAGAAGGGCTAACCGGCTTGGGGATGCCACGCAATCTGACCACAGCTGTCTCGTGAACGGGAACGAGGCAGGGTGTGCACTCGGGCTGTCCGATGCCGGGGCCTGGGTTCTGGGTGGGCTGGTCGCTAACGCTCCTTGCAGTGGTAACTTTCAATCAGTTCCATGTGCCTTTTCCGGGACGGGATCCGGCCGGAGCTGCTGCCCTGGATGACCAAGGCGCCCCAGTATCCAGCGATCCAGCCCGAAGGAGTAGGGGCTACAAGTCCTTCACCTTGGGGTCCCCAGCACATCGCAGAGGGCTTGGCACAGACTCGGGGCTCAGGAAGTGGTATCGTGACATCACCAAATGAATGAGCCTCAGTAGTCACATCTGTCTCCTGGGCGCAATCCCCTAACTCCCAGGCACATTCTGAGGATGACACAAAACGATGGGTGGGGAAGCACTGAGATGCCACCATTAAGGCGGCATTGTCTTTCTGTTCACAAGTTCCTTTTCCCCTCTAACGTGCCCACCTGTGTCTCATCCCAGGGCCGATGCCTCCTGAGCTGAGAGCTCCCTGCTCCGCCCAGCTGCGGGACTGAGCGACAAAGGGTGGGGGCTGGGCTCCGGGCTCTGGTGGGAGCCTGAGGCCGGGCCCAAGTCCCAGCCCAGCAGCAGTGGCCACGGAGAGGCTGCGGGAGGGGAGGGCGCCGGGGCAGGCGGGGGTTGCTGGGAACGGCTCAGAAATGTGCCTCACACAAGCACTAACATCCTGTGCGCTCTTGAGCTAGCCCCGAACCTCCCTCACCCCATCCATCACCGAGGCATCCTCTCAGACCCCAGCCCCCTTCCTGGGGCTGCGGGCGGGCGGGGCGAGGGGGCCGAGGATGGACTGTCAGCGTGGCCGAGAGACCGCAGCTGGCGGCTCTGCAGGCCTGCTTAGTGTCGGAGCGGGACAGCCAGGGGGAGGAGGTGGCTGCAGCCCTGCTAATCCAATTTGTTTGGACCCGGTCTCGGTGGCTCGTGTGCTGGTGAGCGGGGACGGGCTGGGCGCTGTGCCGAGGTGCACGTTTGCACACATGTGTGGGGCGTGCGGGGCGGACAGGTGGGCCTCGTTATGTAAGACAGGCCTGGGCCTCGCTCCACACCCCCGCGTGCCAGATCCTTCCCCGGCCCCTCCGCTCACCTCCAGACCGTGCTCCGCTCTTTCCGTCCACGTGAGACCTGTGCCAGATTCCCCTTTGCCACTGACTGTGCGACTGCGAGGGAGCTCCTTCGCCTCCCTGGCCTCAGTTTCTCTACTCCGCCCTGCCCGCGGCACCGTGAGTGTGCAAGTGTCTTTAACAGTGGGCAAGTGTGGGGAGAACGTGATGAACGGTACTAACTGCTCCTGTTATCTTGAGCTTCACCGTGTGCCAAGTGCCGTGCACCAGGACACAGGCCCGATGTCGCCAACCCTCCCAGAGCCTTACGACCACCAGGCTCAGAGAGGCTGAGTGACTTGTCCGAGGTCACACAAGCCCAGGTCTTCCTGCTTCTGGAGCCTGGCCCTGTTTACTCCTTCCCAGGGAAGGTTATGAATCCCCACACTGTCCCCAAGTTCCCTGTTCACCAGATCACACGTGTCCACCGCCGCGTGCAGGGAGGATGGGCGGGCTGCACTCTTGGCTGCTGGTGGGTTTTCCCTTCTTTGGTTTCACTGCCTTTCACCTGCCACCCGGACCCCGGAGCCTGGCAGTGCCTGCACTCCCGCCAGTCAGCGGGGCCTTCCTTTGACCAGGGCCTGGCTTCTTGGTCCTTCTGCGGGTTGGGGTGGGGAGTTTAAGCGGAGGGACCCAGGTTACCCCGGGAGCTGCCTGCAGGTGGGGGGGCGGTGTGGGTGCAGGGGATGGAGGGGGGCGCTCACAGTTCTGCTTCCAGGGCTGCTGCTTGCTGTCCTGTGCCCTGGGAGGCTCCCTCACTGGGGTTCTTGCTTCGCTGCCATCAGGGCGGTAGGGAAGGCTCCTGCCAGCCGGAGCCCGGCCTGAAAGGAACAAAGGTCCACCCATCAGGAGGGTGCTGGGTGCCCTACAGCCACAGCCCTGGCCTTTGAGGGGTTCTCGCCCGGCTGCTGGGGACTGAAGGTGGGCCTGGGGCACTGCTGACTACTCAGAAACCTCAGACCGAACCTACTGAGAGCGTCCAGGCCCCGAAGGGCCTTCCCGTTGGACCCTAGGCCACCATTATCCCTGCTTTGCCTGCCCGGCTTCCAAAGGGGACCTTCCGAGAAGCACCAAGGAGGAAGGCACCTTCCCGTCCCTGCATGTCCAGGCCCCATTGGCAGAACTGGTCTGGAAGGAATTTTCCAGAGGCACCTCTGACCAATGGTCTCACCCTCCAGCCTCACAAGACAGGAGCCATTTAGGGTTAGATTAAAATCTGGGCTAACATGGTGACCAAGACCAAAGGGACAGCCAGTGCACGCCTATGACCTCTTCCAGCTGCACGAGGCCTTCAGCCTGCAAAATGCTCCCTCCCATGACTCCAGGGACACTCACAGATGTGCCAGAGGTAGGAATAATTCTCCCCCTTGCTGAGATTCAAGGAGGATGTGCAATTTGCCCCAGGGCATTTGCTGGCCCGTGTCAGGGGCAGACTTGAACCCAGGCTGTTCACGCTCAGCCTGGCTGTCCCCCGAGCCTGGGCCGGTGGGGGCTGGATAATACTGAGACAAGGCTCACATCACCACGGGTATTGCAAAAGCCCCTGTGCCCTCTCTGGCCTGGCTTATTTCCGGGAAACAGGGGCTGGGAATGGGCCACATCTGTGAGCCAGAGAGCTGTGGCCAGAGCTCCAAGCAAGTCACAAACCCATGCTCACACCTGGCTCTTTCCGGAGGGACTCCTTCTCCTACAGACCCCCTTCCTTAGCTCACTTACACATGTGCAGTTATTACAGCCTCTGCCCTCCTTGGGTCCCAGGGCCCTGGGGTTCCTGCCATGTGCTTGGAAAGAAGAGAAGACCCGGGTCCTAGAGTGCTGTAGACTGCCTTTGAATTCTGCCTCCAGCGCTCACTAGCTGTGTGATCTACAGCTAGCGTCTTCACCTCTCTGAGCCTGTTTCTGACCTCACAGGCTTGTTTGTGGGTCAAATGAGGTAGATGTCTAGGACAAGCACAAGTCCAGGCGCACAGTAAGCCCATAACAGATGGCTGCAAATTCCATTATTAGCCATGGCAGGCAGAGCAGAGGCAAGCAGGAGGAGGGCAAAGGCCCAAAGAGGCATCCAGAGAAGACGTGGGGGCTGTGGGGGCCACCGTGTGGGCCCTTTCCACGTCCCCTCTGTTGCACGGCTGCCTGGGCCTCTGTTCTCAGAGTGCCCTCCCGCCCCCGTGACACCCCGCCAAGTTCACCGGCCTCACACGCTCCCCACTTCCTCCCCAGGGTAGGTCCCTCCTGGGACTTCCGAGCAAGCCCTGGGAACGCAGTCTGAGGCTGAAACAAGAGCAATGCAGGGAAAAGGGAAGAGAGGGAAGGAAAAGGGGCCCACACCTGCCTGGCCTAGAATCCGAAGCCTTGTACCCCGGAGGGCAGGGGGCAGACCAGGGGCCCAGGACTCCCCATCACCTGGCCTTCCAGGGAGAGCAGGAACTGGGGGAGAGGGACGGTGGAAAGAGCTGTCACCTACCTGGCTGACTGCGTACCAGGCCGGTTGGGACGTGCCATTATCCTATCAATAGTTAACGTATCCTCGGGTGACACGGGCTTTCTCATCTGACCCCCAGTCACTTACATGTTTGGTGCCCTTCTTATCCCCTCTGTGGCCCCAGGAGTCACAGCCTCGCACAAGATCACACAGCTAGTAAGCCTCGGGATCAGGATTGGCTCCAGGTAGCCTGACGCGAGTTTTCCCAGCTCCCCTTCGAGACTAGTCTGTTCATCCAAGCACCATTGTTTTTTTGAGACAGAGTCTCGCTTTGTTGCCCAGGCTAGAGTGAGTGCCGTGGCGTCAGCCTAGCTCACAGCAACCTCAATCTCCTGGGCTCAAGCAAGCCTTCTGCCTCAGCCTCCTGAGTAGCTGGGACTACAGGCATGGGCCATCATGCCTGGCTAACTTTTTCTATATGTATTAGTTGGCCAATTAATGTCTTTCTATTTTTAGTAGAGACGGGGTCTGGCTCTTGCTCAGGCTGGTTTTGAACTCCTGACCTCGAGCGATCCGCCCACCTCGGCCTCCCAGAGTGCTAGGATTACAGGCGTGAGCAACCGTGCCAGGCCCAGGCACCATTCTTACGCAGTGACAACCAGACTTGGTACCTCGGGGCATCTTCCAGGTGTGCGTTTGTCCTCGTGGAGAGGGCTCGCGAATGGAGGGAGCATTCTCAGTGAAAGTGGAGACCCCGGGGCCTGGCAAGGGCCCTGTGTCGCCAGAAGCAAGGGGGCTTCTCATTTTGGTTGTTCTGCCTCTTTCCCTCGGCATTTCTCCCTTTTCTGCTGTCTTTGTTAAAAAGCCACACACACCATGTGGAGTCTGTTCTCCCCTCTGTCCTGTCTGCTTTGCGAAGAACGGGACCTCCAGGGTTCCAGGGGCTTTGCCGGGTAATATCCATGTTGGTTTCTGTTGGACTGTGTCGGATGGGAAGAGCAGCAGGCTGGGCACTAGGTCTCCCGCACATGTGCTGTGTGACTGTGGACAAGGGTCTGGCCCTCTCTGGGCCTCAAGGGCCCACATTTGCATGGTGCGGTGGGGACTGGACTGGCCTGCATGGTGTCCAGGGTGCTCCTAGGTCTGACCTCACCCCCTCCCCCAGGTGGGAGTGTGAGTGTGAAGGAAGCTGAATGGTCTGCAGGGATCTCGGTGGGGCGAGAGAGGAATTGGCGCATTGAGGGGTGAGGACGGAGCTCCCCCATGGCCTCCACTGCCCTGCCCCTCCCCAGTCCTCATTGCTCAGCCCAGAGCAGGCCCCAGTGACTGGACCTGGGGGGATTTTCTGCGCCAGGACTAGAAGTCTTGGAACATCGGTGCTGGAAGCACCTAGTCTTGCGCCCATTGTTCAGATGGGGAAACTGAGACGTGGAGAGGAGAAGCGACAAACTCAAAGTGATGCAGCCGGTCAGAGGCCCAGCTGGGGTCCCAGCAGACGCCCTGACCTCTTCTGCTCACTTGGGGATCATAGTCGGCCGGAGAGCAACACAAGGGCCCCCAGAGGAAGGTGGGAACGAAGAGAACCTTTAAGTTCCTTTGGCTTTGAAGATGGAATAACCATGACTTCCTTCTCCAAATATCTTTTGGCCCTTCCTAGAACCAGATGGCGGATGTTTGGATTTTATGTTGTAAATAGTTTAAGAAGAGGTGGGGGCGCAGATGTGTTACTTTCTCCAACCACCAGAAACGAGGGAGGGAAGTGGGGGAGGGAAGCCGACTATGAAAAGATTCTGGGAGAAGGGAGAAGTGAGGGGGAAGGAATAGGCAAGCGATGTGTGGTGGGAGGAGAGCGAGGGAAACAGGCAAGAGGGACAGAGGGAGGGAGGGAGGGAGGGAGGGAGGATAGGAGCAGCCGGAGTGGAAGCAGAGAGGAGGGAAAGGAGGGGAGGAGGATGGGAAGGGGGCTTCCAGGGTGCGGGTGGGCTCAGAGAAGCTCCATCTTGAGTTCAGGAGCAAACCCTTGAGTTTTCTAAAAATAGCTCAGCCTTTCCCCCAGCAGGGCTGGCAGCGGGGACCCAGAGAGGCACGCTTGCCCTTTTATGGTAAGAAAAAATCCAGATCCTCAGAGGGGGAGCTGGGTTGGAGCCTGTCATTCTGGATGAAGCCCAGCGCGGGGTCCGGGGTGGAACAGTGCCCAAGGCAGGGAGGGGGGGACTTGCTGGGATATCCTGGCCCGGGCAGGCCCACCCTCTGGGAAGAAACGGCTGAGGGGGGTGTCTGTGGGGGCCACGCAGGAAAGACCCCAGGGTCTTGGTGGGTCCCTGGTGTTAGGGTGGAAGGGCTCTGACCCATCTACCCATCTGTCTGTTTTATAGAAGAAGAAACTGAGTCCCGGACAGGGGGAGAGACTGCAGGCTCCCCCGTGGGGGTTTAAGCGATCGATCGAGCTAAACCGATGCCCAGGGCCACACAAGGACGCCCATGTGCCCGTTGTTCTGGGGGGCAGCGTGGTCAGCGGGAAGAGCACTGGCCTGGGAGGCAGGAGGCCCGAGGCCCACTCCCGGTTTGGTGTGCGACCTGGAGCAATCAGCTGGCCCTCTCTGGTCTCAGCCTCCCTCACTGGAGGGATCTTAAGGGCCTTCCCAGCTTCTCGTCTCTCTGGGAATCTCAAAGCTAGAAAGCGAAGCGTGGGCACGAAAGATGCTACTGCCGGGCGGAGGGACCCGGGGGCGGCTGCTTTCCTCCCGTGCCCGGCTCACTTTCTGCGAGGAGCTGCGTGGAGAGAATGTGAGACGGACCAAGACCGATGGAGGGGGGCCCTGCACGAGACTGGTGGCAGATGATGCACGGAACCCTCTGCTGGACACGCTGAGGCCAGAGGGGGCTTCACGCTGAAGGTCATGCTCAAGGTCATATGAAGAGCTGGGGCAGAGCCAGGCACAGAACCAAGGGCTTCCCTTCCCAGTCTTGGGCTCTTTCTTTCGCAGGAGGCCTCCCAGCTGCAGCTGCTGACAGCTTTGGGGACCATCTGTGGCCCTGTAAAGGGACTTCCTGTGCACAGCAGCTAGAACTCAAGATAGGCTGTCATCTTCTAACTACCTCTTGGAGACAGTTATGTCCTGGCTGGGCATTTGCCTCTCCTCTGTCCCCTGCCCTTGGCTGAGAGGGGCATGCTGTAGTCTCCATCTTTGGCTAGGAGGCAGGGCAGAGGCAAAGGATGCAAGCACTCTGCCAGTGTGACCTTGGGCACATCTCTCCCTGTCCCTGGGCCTCTATTTCTGCATCTGTCACTTGAGATAGGCCTTGATGCTCTTTAAGGTCCTTTCAGTTCTAAAAGGACGATGATGCTTGGAGTATAGAAGTTTACCTACCTAGGTCACCAGGGCGAATGAGACAGATATAGTAGTATCGGGCAGGTCTGCAGTCAGAGTGAGGCAGGCACCCATTGCCAAGGTCCCGAAAGCCCCATCCTGAGCCCTTTCTATCTCTATCTAGGAAACCTCGGGCTGACTCTCTGACTCCAGCTTGCACCTGGGCTCAGGCGGCTCCAGTCTCTAGCGCCCAGGTGTGCCTGTTGGCCCGGTCAGCGTTCACGGCCACTGCCGCAGGACCCTCCGGGGCCTGGCTGTTTCCGTGGCCTCTCCCTCATCTCCATCCTTTCCACATGGCTGTCTCCCTGCCTCCCGGCCCTGTCTGGCGCCCCCTCCCGATCTGCCCCGCACCCCCAGTTTCCCCCCACTCTGTCTTTCTGTGACTCAGCCCAAGAGGAGGCTCACTTTCCTTTTCCAGCCTCCTGTGACACCCCTGCCCACTGCTGGGGGAAAGGATGGAACAGAAGAAAAAAAGGAAAAAAATAAAGCGTCATGGTCCTAAATTAGAAGCTTCCCCGTGACCCTCCTGGAATTTCCACGCAGACTCTCTGGAGCGTGTGAACAGGGCTCCCTGGGACCCTGGCCCCGTTGTCTCCTTCCTGCCGGGCGGAAGGCCACAGGCTGAATGTTCCCTGGGGAAGGACCAGGCTCCGGTCTCTCTGGTCAGGCCTGGCATCCCCTGGGAAGGCTGAAGGCAGCAGTGGGGTGGAAGGAAGTGGGAGGTGGGGGGTCCCAAGGGGCCCCCGGAGCAAAGTCAGGGCGAGCTGATGTCACGCCTGGCTAGGAATGTGACATGCAGGCAGCAGGGGGCTCGGTCCATGCTTGTCCCAAGGCAGCCAGACTGGCATGTGGGGTCCCAGGCTGGTGGTGGGAAAGGCCAGGATGCCCAGCCACCTCTGACATTTGACCCCTCTTTATGGTGTCCCTGTTGAGCCTGCCTACCTCTGGCGATGAGGAGCTCACTACAGATATTCCTTGACTTATGATGGGGTTACTTCTGGGTAAATCCATCATTAAGTTGAAAACATCTACTTCCAGATAAACCCATCATAAGTTGAAAATACCATTCACCATATGATGGGTTTGTCCGGATAGAACCCCGTACCGCATCATAACCCCACTGTAGCCCATCATAAGCTGAGGCGTGTACTCAATGCGTATAGCTTTTATACCTTCGTAAAGCCGAAAATCCTAAGCCCAGGACTATCTGTACTTCCCAATCACCTCAGCCCTCTTTGGAGAGATTATTGGAGACTCCTTCCTAATATCCCGCTGCCATCTGCCTCTCTGGGGCTTCATGCCTGTCCCCTGGAGCTGCACAGAACAAGTCCACGTTCCCCAGAAAACTCTTGAGTGACGATGTGGCTGCATCCCTCGGGCTCCCTACCCCTCCTGGTGCCACACGAGGTCTCCTTCCCTACGCCCGACACCTGAGAGTTGCCTAATGTCCAGACTCCCAGGTCTCTCCCCTGCAAAGGGTCTCTTGGCCTGATGGTCTTTTGAAGAAGGGGACAAACAGGCTAAAGAAAGGGACTCCCTACTAGGGACAGACAGAGGCCAAGGAGGACTTTCCCCAGCTTCTGAGGCTTTGGTTTCTGGTTGCCAAAGCTGCTCCCCAATCCAGGCCTCCCTGAGCGTGTGGACCAGCTCCCGGTTCCAGCCGCCCAGGCTCCTCTGCTGCTGTGACCCGTGGCTTTGCAGTCCTGCCTGCGTGCCCTGCCACACAGAGCTCTCCGCCTGCAACGCCTGCTGCTGCCGTGGCTCCCCAGAGTGCGCCCCTGCTCCACGGGGCTTCCCTCTCTGAGAGTCTGGGTGTCCACTGTCACACGTGGGATGAACTGTCCCCCTTTCATCCCAAACTGTGGAGCATCACGGCCTGAAGGGCCCAGAGGAGCAGGGGCATTTACCCGAGTGTGCTGGCCTGTCTCTCTCTCTCCCTGTCTCCTTCCACTCATCCCACCGATTCCCTCACAGGGTTGTTGGGTCACATGCCGAGGGCTAGCAGGCTGACCCAGCCCCCGAGCACCACAGCTCAGCCAGGGGTGGTGTCAGGGCCACTATGGATGCCGTCCCCTGGCCAGCAGGCAGCCTCCCTCTGGACGCTTCACCCTGCCCCCGTTCCCCTGGAGGAGGAAGAAGAGGAGGAGAGTGGGGCAGAAGGTAGGAGCAGATCAGCAGTTTGGAGCTTTCCTGTCTCCCCCAAAGCACAGCTTGGGTTGGAGGAGGGGTCTTTAAGGAGGGGCTCTCGGAGAGGAGCCGGGTGGAGTTGCCTCCCCCAGGGCCTATCTGACTGCCCCTTCCTCAAGTCTCAGGCAGGCTGTGCAGGGTAAGGGACGGCCCAAGACTGACGAGGTCCCCAAGGCGCTCAGCCCACCCTAAGGAGTGCTCATTGGCGAGAAGGATTGTTTTGCCGGGGTCTGCATTTTTGCCCCTGAGAAGGGGTAGGGAGGTAGGGAGTAGGGGGTAAGGAGTCTGTTTCTTCCCTTATTATAATAACTCCTAATCTAAAAGGGGGCTTCAGATTTCCAATGTCCCTTCATCCCCCAATACCAAGGGTCCTACCAGGTAAGTCAGAACCAGAACTAGTTTTGGTTCACAGGCCTATAGGGCTGTTTCTAGAATATGGCAGTTAAGCACATGATTCTAGAGTCAGCCAGACCTGGGTTTGAGTCCCAGTGTGGCCGCTTACAAGCTGTGTGACTTTAGGCAAATGACTAAGCCTCTCTGAGCCTCTCTAGTGCCCAGAGGTGGTAACTCCAAGTGCTTTGGAGGACTTGATGTACGGCAAATGGTACTTATTTTTTTATTTATTTTGAGATGGGGTCTCTGTTACCTGGCCTGGAGCGATCCTAGCTCCATGCCAGCCTCCTCCTGGACTGAAGTAATCCTCCCAAGCTTCCCGAGTAGCTGGGACTACAGGTGCACATGGCCACACCCAGCTGCAAGTGTCGTCTCTGAAGGAACAATGCAGTTTATCCCCCAAGGTCCAAAGAAAAGTTGGAGCCCAGTCGAGCATCTCCTCACCCCCCCCCCCCGCCTCCGAGAAGTGGCCTTTCGTAAACATGTCGTAGCAGTTATTTCTTATTGAGTACTTAACTATGTATCAGTCACTGTGTTAAGGGCTTCATGAGTTTTAACTCACTTTAATGAGTTAATCTAGACAAGTCAGTAACCTAACGAGACAGCACTCTTATCATGCCCATTTTACAGATGAGGCCACTGCACCCCGGAGTGCCCAAGTTGGTTGCTTATGGTCCCACTGTTGCTACAAGGCAGACCCAGGATTCGAACCGAGGCAGCCTGGCTCCCATCTGGCACCTTGAGCTGCCAGCCTACTGCCTCTGAGCCGCCTGGTCCCCTCTGCACCTGGGCACAGGGATCCCCTCCACATCTGAAAGCCCCCTGGCTTCGGAGTCAGCCTCAGTTTCCCCATCCAAACGAAGAGGGCCCTGAACAAGCCAGCCTCTGTGGGCCGCGAGAGCGAGTAGTTCATGCCGTGCATCAAGGCGTGTTTAGAACTGGAGAAAAGGTTTCTGGTGGCGAGGCGGGGCTGCCAACAGCCTCTTTTGCAAGCGGGGCGGGGGCCGGCCACAGCTCTCGCAATGCGTGGTGAAGCCCTGTGGGGCCCGTCTAGACAAGCCCTTAGCAGGCGGCAGCCACCGTGGGCTCTTTCCCCCAAATTCCTGCAGCTCATCCCCCCCGGGTGACCTCGCACTGGACCACGGCCACTGCAGGCGGTGGGCCAGGGGAGGGCTGCGAGAGCAGTGCCCGTTCCCACCCAAGGCCTTCCGTGTCTGTGAGTTAGGGTGCCTGCAACCTGGCCCATGTCGGGCAGATTTCTAGATACCCGCGTGGACAGGAATGTAGTATCCTGCAGACGCGCTTACACGCATTGTTATTTCCATTGCTTCTTTACGTTTTTGGTTATACGAATTTGATATTAAAAAAAAAAAACGGTGTTAACGCATATATATGCTTCAAGAAATCTGACCGTTCCAAGTGTGGTCAAGGAGCGGGGAACACTCGTACACGGCTGGTGGGAGCGTAACTTGGTTCAGCCGCTTTGGCAAATGATGTGGGCTGTCCCGTACGGTTGACAGGTCTGCGCCCAGGCCCCAGCGACCCCCCTCTAGGTTTATGCCTAGGGGCCATCTCCCTGCGCCCCTTGGGCTCAGACAGTGGTGGCGCAGGGGTGGGAACTTTCTACTCCTCAGGGCTGTGTGTGTCAGCTCTTCCCCAGAACTTGCTGGGCAGGGAAGGGGCTGGTTTTGCTCAAAGAGCTGCAGCGTGGCTCCAAGGGACCAGTGACAAACAAACTCCTGCCTGCTCTGGGCCAGAGATAGTAGAAGACTTGTGCTTAGGCTTGGCCACAGCCTCCCTCTCTGCCTCAGTCTCCTCTGCAGGGGCGTCCCCATCCCTGCCTTCCAAGCCCCTCGGACAGCTTCTGGTTTCGTGACCTCGGGTAAGCTGCGGTGGCCTCCTTCTCTACCAACTGAGGTGATGGAATGATGCCGATTCCCGCCTCACAGTAATCCTGGGAGGATTAAGCGGTAAGGCCAGCAACTCAGCCCCGTGTCTGACTCCTGGGAATTCCTCTATACGTACTCTGCCCCCTTGCATGAGGTACACTGGAGGCTCTCCAGAGAGTTCCAGGGTGGCTGAGGGGCAGGGGGTAGGAGACTTCTAGGGGAGACAGCAGCCTGAGGCAGTTGGCACGCATGCAGTGTTCAGGCTTAACAATTCACGAGCTGTGTGACCTTAGGCAGGCCACTTAACCTCTCTGGGCCTGCTACCTCATCTGTGCAATGGGGATAACAATGGCACCTTCCTCACTGTAAGGATTAAATGAATTAATTCATGTAAAGACCTTAGGAAGTGCCTGGACCTTATAAACACTCCACACTCGAGAGTAGTCTAATTCTCCTTGTTTGCACCGCCAGCCGAGCCTCTGGCTGGGCAGAGGCAGGCTCTGTTCCAGCTCTGCCACCAGCTCGCTGAGTGACCCAGAGCAGCACTTTCCTTCTGTGGCTTTAGTTGCCGGGGCTGTTTGTGAGGGTCCCCGCCTGCTCCACAGCCCAGCATTCCCCAAACATGTGAGTGCGTTAGACTTCCCGGGGGGCTCGTCACACAGACTCCCAGGCCTCGGGCAGGCTCCCTGCCGCAGAAGAGCGTGCAGACGCCATACCGCGGAGACACGCTGCCCACACGGGGTCCCATAAAGGCAGGAAAGGAGACCCTGCCTAGTCCTTCAGCCATCTCAAGCTGATCTCTCTTCTGTACCCCTTAACCTCTGACTTCTGGATTCTTCCTGCCTCCTCCCAGAGCCTGTTGTCTCTCCAGCAACTCTGAGTGATCCCCGGCTGGGGCTTAGTCCTACTTCTCCCCGAGGTCGTCTCGCCCTACAAGGGCTGCGGGGTCCAACTGCAACATAACACCAGCCCCCTTTCTCCTGCTCTTCTGTGCCTCTGCCCCTCACTCCTATGAAAACCATGTGAGGTCAGAACCATACCCAAAATTTTACAGAGGAGGAAGCCGAGGCTAAAAGACGGCAGGTGACTTTCCCAGAGTCACTCGAACAGCAAGTAAACAAGCCAGAATTGGACCCAGGCAGTCGGATGCCGCACCTGCTTCTGGACCACTATGGCCTTGGGCCTTGTGTGACCAGCAGCAGGAAGGTCGGGGTGCTGGGCAGGCTGGCGCTGGAGGACTGTGCTCCATTCTGGGCCCTGGGTGTGGCCAGAGCGTGTTCAGGGGGGCCTGACTGGGCGCTGCCTGTATGTCCTCGAGTTCCAATCCTAGGCCCCTGCCCCTACCCAGTCCTGCCTCCTGCAGTACCCATCGGAGTCTCCTGCCTGCCTCTGGGTCCCCTGGCCCCACCACTTCACGTTCCTGAAGCCCTCTGCCATCTTTCCTGTCCCCGTCCCACCCCAATGTCCTGTGCTCCTGTGTCACTGAGTCCAGAGATCAGCCCTCTTTTCAGCAGCGGCTGGGTTGCCAGGGCCAAGCTCACCCGAGGCCTCAGGGCACACCTGGCCAACTTGCAGTCACAGACCCTCAGCTGCTCCCCGTCGCTTCAGGCTCTCCCTCCAAAAGCTCCCATGGGCTTCATCTGTTGGGCTTTAGAGCCCAGGGTCAACGGGCAGACTTGGCTCCAGGCCCGCCTGGGGAAACTTCTTAACACTGGCTGCCCCTTACGTGCAAACAACTCAGAAGCCACATCCTGCACAGACTGTTTTGTCCAGGGCCTCTTTATACAGATGGGGAAACTGTGGCCCAGAGAGGGGCGGGTGCCTGCCCAAGGCCACACAGCCAGGCATGGAGAGCAGAGCTGGGACTAGAACCCAGGTCCCACGACTCCCCCAGCCAGCGTCACTTCCCTCTGCTCCCTGCACAGCCAGCACCTGGCCTTCCCGGCTCTCTCCCGCCTGCCAGAGCCTGAGCTCGCATTGCCTCTCCCCAGCTTTATTTCTTGAAACTGTTATTTGAAAACAATTTTCCTTGCCAGGACCCCCAGGCTCTTGGAGCTGCGAAATCAAAGCCTCAGACAAGAAGAAGCCCTGTCTGCATGGGAGCCAGGTATTCTGGCCCTGACTCGGGCATGGTACAGAAGCTTGGGCCGGCAGGACGTGAACTCTGTCCACTCCCTCTGCCCCTGCGTCCCCCCATGTCACCCCAGCAGCAAGGAGTGCCATAAGCCCACGGGGGTCAGGGCTGGGTGGACGCTTAGAGATCATCGCGTCCAGCCTTTGTACAGATGGGGAAACTGAGACCCAGAGAGGCGAAGGGCACACAGCCAGTTAGGAAGAGAGGGAGGACAAGACCTCCGGATGCAGCATCCCCCGGGAGGGGCCACAGAGGCCCCCATGCACGGGTCTGCAGCTGGCGCTTACCTTTCCCGGGCCCGGGTCCAGGTGTGGCTCCTTGGGGCCTTGAGATGGAGGCTGGCATGTCTGGGGAGTGGTTGGGGGCGTCCCTGCTTCTCAACTAACCTGACCCGGCCTCTGGTGCCCCTCACTGCCACGGGGGCACTTTTAAGTGGCTGGCACTGGGCCCCCCTCCCCTCGGCCCCTCGCCCCGGCGCCCCGGCCACAGAGGCCGCTCTGCCTTTTACCTTATATGAGCTGAAGGGCCAGCCCGGTGCGGGTGAGGCGGGAGCCCCGTCCTCCCAGGGCCCCCATTGGCCGGGGCCCTGCCACGTGACGGCCGCGCCTTGACCTGCCCTCGTGCCGAATGTTGCTTTTACCCCCTAAGGAAGGAGTGGTTGACAATTTTCATATTTCTTCTAAATTTGGAGATTTCAGACAATGCTGGGAGGCTTGGCTCCAGCCGCCAGAGGCCCATGTGGAAGTCATTAAGCCCGAGAAGGGGGGCAGGGGAGAGAGGGAGGCCAGGCAGGGAGGAGGAGGAGGAAGAGGACGAGGAGGAGGGAGGGGGTGGGGGACAGAGTCCTGAGGGTTGCCAGTTGTCAGCCTGGGAACAGGAGCAAGCTCCTGGGAGAGAGCCGTGTGAGAATTTCCTCCCCCTACCCCGGCCCCTGTGTCCCGGGACTGCAGCGGCAGTTCTGAGAGTTTCTGGGAACCCCTGACGGGCAAGACACCACTGGCGGCTCATGGAATCCAGGGGGTGATGGGAATGGTGGGGGATAGGAGTCCAGAGGGGAGGAAAGTGGGGACCTGGGGAAGCCACCCCTATCATTGTGGGAAGGAGGCCCAGGCTGGCGGGGAAGGCCCGGCCCAGTCCCACTACAATGCTGCCATGGGGCAGAGGCTGGAATCTGGGACACCCAGGGGCTCTCTTCCCCCTCTGTCGCAGTCCTCAGAAATGCCCATTCTTGCCACGGTCCCTCTTTCTCTGTGTGCTTTGGCCGCCTTGGCCTCCTATAGATTCCTTGCTGTTTCTCACACCTCGGGGCCTTTGCACGTGCAGTTCTCGCTGCCCGAGTGGCCTCTGCCCAGAGCTTCTCACGGCGCCCCTTCCCCTGCTCCTGCTTCCCGCTCGGTCAGGAGAGCCTTCCCCTGGCCATCCGTGTCCTTGGCTACACCCCTGCTGGCGTGCCCCTCAGGACGGCACAGCCTTGCTCATCGGTCACGTTTGCCGGTCTGCTTTCTTGCTGGCTAGCTCTTCCGTGGGAGCCAGATGCCCCCAGCGGGTCTGTGTCCCCAGGCTGCCTACGGTGCCTGTGAAGGGGGCCAGAAAGGACATGCGGAGGGGCCGTGTGAACGGGGCGGCAGGCCTGAGGAGGGCTCCTCCCAACGGCCAGCCATGCCCTGCTGCGAGGGCTGCCGCCCCAGCCCTGCCTGCCTTCCTTAGGAGCTTCCCTCCTGCAGCCAGGCGGGCTGGAGCCCTGGTCTGTGTCTGTGGTCTCGCTCAGTGTCCCAGACCCCCAGCCTGGATGGGACTGCTCCCTGCCTCTCTTCCCTTGGGCGGGATTCCGTGGTCCCCTGCCGCTGGCACCGGGATCCTCCCAGCACACAGGGCTTCGTGACACCCTATGTGGGGCCGGTTGGGGGTCCCAGGGGAGGGGGTGCTGAATCAGACACGGTCCCTGACTTTACGAGGCTCCCAGTCCAATAGGAGGACAAAAAATTCCTTGTTCCGCCTCCCTGACCCCCCTCACTCCTTCCCAGGACAGAATTCTCTGTGTCGGGAGGCCTGTGAGTTTGTCCCGCCTGTGCCGCCTCCTGGCCTCGAGGTCTGGGCAGGTTATTTAACAGCCACTTTGAGCCCCACGTTCCTCCTGTGTAAAACGGGGAGAATAGGCCTGCCTGAAACTGTATTCGTGAAAGAATGAGGATGTTCCTTCACACTAAAACAGGAAGTGTCAAAGTGAAATGTGAGAGATATCAACTGTCTAACGGTACTTAAGGAAATTGGACATTTCATGCTTAATAACTTAATAGTATAATTATTTCTGGGCAGATCTGCAGTGGACATTTGCCTCCCTTCCTCCTTCCTGCCCTCCCTCCCTCCTTTCCTTCCTTCCTTCCTTTCCCCAGAATACATTCTGAGAGAGGGACAGATTCCAAGGACACTGTTTGGTCCCTGGATTCAGCCATGCCTAAAGCTGAACCTACCCATGGGCTTTTCGATCACATGAGCCAATGAATTCCCTTTTGTTGTGAAGCCACTAAGAGTTGAGTTTCCATTCCTCTCCAAAAATATAGTGTTGTTGGTAAATACAGTGAATCGGGAGCTGATTATAATCCCAAAAGACATATCCCTGAAAATATAATTCTGGAATAAATAATTTTAGAAATACTTTAAGAGATATTTATTTACATTTTTTTCTTTTTTTTTGAGACAGAGTCTCACTCTGTTGCCCCGGCTAGAGTGGCGTCAGCCTAGCTCACAGCAACCTCAAACTCCTGGGTTCAAGCGATACTCCTGCCTCAGCCTCCCGGGTAGCTGGGACTACAGGCATGCATCACCATGCCTGGCTAATTTTTTCTATATATATATATTTTTTAGTTGGCCAATTAATTTCTTTCTATTTATAGCAGAGATGGGGTCTTGCTCTTGCTCAGGCTGGTTTCAAACTCCTGACCTTGAGCCATCAGCCCACCTCAGTCTCCCAGAGTGCTAGGATTTACAGGCGTGAGCCACCACGCCCGGCCTATTTACATTTTTAAAAGGGAATTTATTTGAGAATCATAAAAACATGACAGAACACTTCAAAAGCTACTTTGTGCAATAAAATAGGCAATAATAACATATATTTTTGCAAGCATAAATATTCAGGTATACTAACCACAGTCACACTAGCAGGTAAACCGTATTTATAAAGAAACAGGTCAAGCTGGGCGCGGTGGCTCAAGCCTGTAATCCTAGCTCTCTGGGAGGCCGAGGTGGGCAGATCGTTTGAGCTCAGGAGTTCGAGACCAGCCTGAGCAAGAGCGAGACCCCATCTCTACTATAAATAGAAAGAAATTAATTGGCCAACTAATATATATAGAAAAAAAATTAGCCGGGCATGGTGACGCATGCCTGTAGTCCCAGCTATTTGGGAGGCTGAGGCAGCAGGATTGCTTGAGCCCAGGAGTTTGAGGTTGCTGTGAGCTAGGCTGATGCCACGGCACTCACTCTACCCTGGGCAATAAAGTGAGACTCTGTCTCAAAAAAAAAAAAAAGAAACAGGTCAAAAAGCGAAATGTATAAATGCATATCACTAAGGTTGGTATTTGTGTGCACCTAGCTGTATAACCGTGGTCACCTGAGATACCATGATGAACAACTCAAGTCCTTGAACAGGATCAACCAAAAACTGCAGTGGGTCACCACTGCGTGTGCAATCACCCAAAGAGTGGAGATCTAAAGAAATTTTATTGTTCACAAATGCAGATGTGATAAAAAGGACATCTCTTCATTTATTGAGGAAGTTTCCATGTTTTTATGTACACCCAAAAGGCTTACACACAAATTAGCATTGTGATGATGCACTTTTGTAGAGCCAAATTTGCAAAAAAATGCATAGAACAAATTAGAACTCTAAAAGTCTTCAGACAACTGCTACTTCCAATATTGAAAATGATTCAGATATGAAATACACAGCATAACGAATGGTAAGAAAAACAATGCTGACAGTTTATCATAGTGAGGAAAAAATGAAAAAAGAAAAACATCAAAAAACCAAAAAGAAAATTAGACATATGAAAAAGTCTATTACAGGGATAGATTAATTTGGGGCAATTGCACAGAGGTGGTCTGTAAGAGAGGCCAACTTTCTCAATTGTTAAGTATATTTTGAAGTTTTGCATCACAATGAATAGCTTTTAGGGCATGGCTGTCCTTGGAGAACACTTTTTTTTTATTTCAAATTTTTATGGGGGTACACACGGTTGGGTTACACCTATTGCATTTGCACTGCCCAAGTCAGAGCTACAAGCGTGCCCCAGACCATGTGCACCACACCCATTAGGTGTGAACTTACTCATCCCCTCCTCCCCACTCCCAGCTACCCTATCCCCAGTGACACAATCCTTTTCTATGTGGCGCTGCTCTTTCTGAAGTTCTGTGATTTGGTATTCACCAACAGGAGCATTTCCTGATAGATATTCCCATCTTCTGTGCCACACTTCTACGTTGTTTTGGGCACTTGGAAATTCATTTCACATGCACTCATATACAGACCACAAATGCGGCAGAAACAGTCCTGGTTATTGAATGGCAGCACCATTGCGTAAGTGTCTTCTCCTACCATGCACATAATTATTTTTGAACCTGTCGGTCATTCACTGGCTTCTTCAGGCAAATGTGGCTTTCATCCATTAAAAACTCCTGAAATGTCATCAGCTGAAAGGAAAGCCGACACAGGCAAATGATGCATTTTTAAACGGAAGTTTTCATCATTGCCATGTCACATGGCCAATCCACTCATCTGAATTTTCTGCCAAATGTATTATTGGGCTATATGGAAAAAACCAAACTTTATTGATAACACCTTGAAATTCACTTTTAGAAGCCTCAATCACACCTAATTCCAAATCTGTCATTGTGGTTTTGGGATTCAGTTGAAATCCATTTTGTCCTGTGAAGTTCACCAAATCTTCAGGCCAGGTGTGGTGGCTCACGCTTGTAATCCTAGCACTCTGGGAGGCCAAGGAGGGAGGATTGCTTGATCTCAGGAGTTCAGGACCAGCCCGAGCAAGAGCAAGAGTCCATCTCTAGCAGAAATAGAGAATATAGCTGGGCATGGTGGCATATGCCTGTAGTCCCAGCTACTCTCGAGGTTGAGGCAGGAGGATTGCTCGAGCCCTGGAGTTTGAGGTTGCAGCGAGCTATGATGATGCCATTGCACTCTACCCGGGGCAACAGAGCAAGACTCTGTCTCAAAAAAAATAAAAATAAAAAAGTTCACCAAATCTTCAAATAAGCGTTTATAAAGTGCTTCACTTTTTCCAGTCATTACTTAATTAATACATAAAAGACAGGATAAGTTCTAGACGGTTAGCATCCAACAAGGATTGTATATAGTAGATATGAAACACTGGGGACAATTTGAAAGGGCCATCCATCAGCCAAAGTGAAGTATGTGCTAGTTTCTCTGTTAGATTTAGTGGTAAATAGAAGAAATCTATCTTCTTTGACTGTCGAATCTCTAATCAAGAATAGTTCACCATGTAATGTGTTCTGTAACACTGCAGGAACTGCAGTATCAGCAAGTGTCTTTGGTTTAGAAGGTCTCTGAGCTTGTCAAGTTCTTTTTATTCTCTGACGAAGGGCAGTTTTTTGAAGGCAAGCAAGGCGCCGTGTGAAGGGGCAGAGGTTGTGCACAATTGAATAATTTGGCAGGAGAGATTTCTTGCATTTTTCACCTGTGTTTTCACTTCTATGATCTTTAAAACACTGGCTGCACTTGTACTTACAGAGTGGTCGTGGTCTACAAATTCTGTGAGTATACGCTGTCCATTTCAAAGTCTGATTATTGCTCAGCCATCACAATTGAGTGATTTTTTTTGCTTTTGCAGTACCAATAAAAATTAGATTTTAAACTGTTATCTTTTGCCATTTATAGCCTTGTACACTTATCACAGCCTTTCTGTGAAGAAACGATCTCACAGATCTCTTCTACTATGTTGTAAGGAATACAGTAAGGAGGAATGTTATTCAATTTCCCCAACAGCAAACCCGTACGAGTCAGGGTTCTCCAGAGAGCCAGAACCAAAAGGACATGCACACAGACATATGAGAAGGGATTTATTGGGGGAATTCAGTTGTGTGGGACTCACACAATTATGGTGGCTGAGAAGTCCCATGACAGGCCATTTGCAAGTTCAAGACCCTGGGATGCTCAGGCCAAAAACCTCAGGGCCCTCATGTAAGTTTCTGAGTCCAAAGGCCAATAAACCTGAATTTCTGACTGATGGCCAAGCCACAGAAGAAAAGTCCGTTCCAGATCTCAGGTAGATCAGATTCACCTTCTGTGTGTGTTCTTTCCAGGCCCCCAGCTGACCCGGATGGTGTCGCCAACATGGAGGGCGGATCTTCCCCACCTAATCACTCAGACTCACACACTCATCTCCTCTGGAAACGCCCTCATAGACACACCCAGAATAAAACTGTACTGGGATTCTTAATCCAATCAAGTTGACACCTAAAATTAAGTTCGAAAATTGCCCCCTCGAGAGCTTGGCACCCATACCCATCTCCTTAAACCAGACTTAATTTCCAAATAAAGACAATAGCAAGGTAACAATTCCACCCAATACGATGCAACTGTCCTGTGATTGTGATTTTTCAGGATTTTAGATGTTAGGGATTTTAGACTTTAGGGATTTAGACTTCAAGGATTTTGATCTTTCAGGATTTCAACATTCAGGATTATGGCATTCAGGATTGTGTTTTTCAGGATTATGATCCAAAGCCCAGTGAACTAAGTCTGTATTAGACATTGATTGCTGCATTAAATTTTCAATTTTGCACATTTGGCATATGTAACACAAGGTAAGTGTCAAGGTCTTGCTATATACCTTTTATAAAAGTGATAACTGCCTTTTCTTCTGATAGTGAAAAACAATAATGCCCAGCAGAAATAAAAAAAATACAGAAAATAATAATGAAGCCCAAATCACCCTAATTCCCACTGTCCAGAGATAACCTCTGTTCTTATTTTGTTGAGCATCCTTTCATACATCAAGCAGTGCATTTTGGCACACGTGCAATCGCAAACACACTCACATGTGTTACTGGGGTGTTCCCCTTCACGGTTCAGAATGCAATTATTGTGGCCCAGTTCTTGTTACTCTCACACTCACCCCTCCCCCAACACATACACACACACATCATTTTACTTAAATGGCATATACCACATATCTTCTTCTATACCATGCTTTATTTTAAACCTCAATAGTAAGTCTTGGACTGCTTTCTATGGCATGATGTTTTTGAGAAATTGGTTTGGTTACGAGGCAAGTAATTATAAGCATTTCATCACTAATTGTCTATGTACTCACTTCCCAGATTCAAACTCCATCAACTAAACAAATGTTTTATGTTCGTCAAAGAGAACATACGGAGCCTGATTTTTAACTCGGGGGTTATAGCCCTTTTCCGTATACAATTACTTCCCAACTGGTCACCCCTGAGCTGTGCCTTTGGAGTAGAGTTGGTAGGAAGTCAGGCCTAGAGGTCAGGGACAGGTTGGGAGTGAGAACAGGAAGAGTGAGGTAAGTGCATAGGCTCTTGGGGCTAGACGAGACTTGCCAAGTTGTCATCCAGCCTCTACTTGGATTCCTGTAGCGATAGGAAACTCACCGCTTTACCAAGACAGCCCTTTAGCCAACTTCATCCTGGGGTAGCTCCACTGACCTAAAAATCCTTTCCTACATGGATCTAGACTCCGTCTTCCTGAAGGTTCCAATCGTACCAATTCAAGCTCTTCCTTGGTCACCCTGTAGAGAAGCTGAGACAGCTGTCCCAGGGCCACTAGTCCTCTGTCTCCAGGTCCCCTCCCCCTCCTGAACACACCCTGTGAAGACACAGAATCACCAGTCCAAACACTGTCTTACCCACCGCCTGCAGGAAGCTCCGCCCCTCCCGCCCTCCCAGGAAGCCTCACTCACACGGCTGAGCTGCATCTATTGACCTGATTCCTCTGGGAATGGAGGGGTTTCAAGGCGGCTCCTCCAGAGTCTGCAGAGAAAAGCCTCTTCTTCTTCACACAGTGGTTCATAAATGTGAAGTACTCGTAACTTCCGAGAGATAGTATGGGCAGGAGATAGAAACAGCTTCCAAAGTGCTTGAGACAGATTGATGGAGACGGCGTCATGATGGCTGTCAGTTAGGTTTTCAGGATTATTTTGGTGCCAGAACACCTCTCTTCTGAGGTCCGAGGACCTGTCTCCAGGTCTCTTCAATTCCTTGACCTCTCGCAATGGCCTTTCTGCGACCTCGGCCTGCTGACGCCCAGGTGTAGCCCACTCAGGCCCGTAGCCAGGCGCGCAGTTCTCGAGCGCTATTGGAATGCTGGGTCTGTCCACTGCTGTTTCTTATGCTTTTCTGTCCTGTCTTGACAAAGAGCTCCCTGATGTTCATACGGTAGCAGAACTGACAGAAGCATGACTGAAGTTTCACGGTCTCCAGAGTGCACTTTATATAAATTCGATGGTTCTGTTGGGCTTTCTCTTTACTTTGGGATCTGTTAAACTGGGCCGGCGTGCAGGCGTGGGAAATCGGGGAGACAAGCCTTCCCTGCCCCTGACTCTCTGGTACCTGCACCCAGGGCTGTGCCTGTGAATGGAATCCACCTTCCTGGCTCAGGGGACAAGGAGATGGCGTGAACGCGCGTCTGCCTGTGTCAGGCTCTTTTGTCATAACTCGGAACGATATCTAACGGTGACCGGGCGCTTAGTGGGAAGCAGGCGCTGGGCTAAAAACCCTTTGCACGCACGAGCATCGACTTCTTTCACCTTCCAGCAGGTGTGGGAGGCGGGTGTTGTTATCTGCTCCACTCTGCAGAGGAGAGAAGGGAGCCAGTGTCACAGAAGTCAGCTCACAGGACTACCCCGAGGCCCCAGCCTTGCGCTCCCAGGAGTGGCACTTGGGAGAGGAGGGAGAGGTGCCTGGAGGGGTGGGGAGAGGGTAGGTGAGCGAGTGGCAGCTCAGGACCCTCAGTCGGAGCCAGGGCTATGGACAAGCAGCCGTGCTGAGGACTAATTCAGGAGAAACTTAATACCCTAAAACTCAAGACATCACCAAGAATTCCCTGCCTCCTCTGAACGTGTGGCTTGAGAGCTAAAGCCATTTTATCTGGTTATAAAAGGAAACAGACTTCGGACACGGAGCAGGCGGTCACTTGGTGACACCCCGTGGCTGACGTTCTCAGCGCCTCCAAGACCGAGTGGCTCTCTCCCTGCCCTTCCCGGTGCTGGCAGGCCAGGACTGTGCCACCCACGGTTAAGGGGCTTTGAGTTCAGAATCCTGGCCCAGGGGATCCTAAGCCTTTTTGATCATAAACCCCTAACACTAAACAACAATTTATTTAAATAATTTTTTATATTTTAAGTTATTTTTTAAAAATCAACCTTTATTTGTCAATTCTATAAAGCGCTAGTATCCTAATCCATTCCTTTAACACAAGTGAAAAATAGAAATTAGAAAAGATAGAAGTAGAAACAGCAGTCCCTAATATTCCCCCTCAGCCTCAAAGGACACTCTGTTTTGGAAACCACTGACCTAGCTTTAGGGACGTAGAGAGCCGGGTTGCGTGCGTGCCAGTGCATGTGCTAACTCAGGAATGGAGGTGCTGTGAGATCTGGGAGACTTGGGACACAGCCACTAAAGGAAACCGGGCTGAGCTTACAGTGGGAGCCCTGAAGCAAGAGGGGGATGTGACCGTATGGGACATGGGCTGGATCTCAAACATCGTGGTGTGGCAGAGGCTTGCCCAGCTCGGCTGCAAGAGGGTGGGCGGCCTTTCTTCTTCACAATGATCCGCTTCTCCATGCCCCACCCCCCCCAGCCCCTCTCTTTTGCCTCATTAGGTGCTGAGCTCAGCTATCGTGAGGGACAGGAGAGGGAGCCAGGCCCCTGGCCAACTTTCCCCCAGGGACAGGGAGCGGGGTCGCTAATAATGACTGCTCTTGCAGGGGGATTCAATCTGCAATGGACAGCAAGAGTCATAGGATGATTATTTCACCTGCTTGCCGTAGAATGTGTTCATATTTACCGCCCGCGCACGAAAGGGTTATGGCAATGGAGAGAAGTTATTAGAGATGATTTCCAACTGGGAGCAGCTCAGTGGGATTAGGGAAAATTACTTTAATGTCCCCCTCTGGGCCTGGGCTTAGGTTGACTCTGCTTGTCCGTCTTCTTTGGCGGGGGAGCCCCCGCCCTGCCATGTGTCCCTGTCTGGTGTGGCTCAGCCAGCCCTCAGGACTGCAGGCTGACTCCAGGCCTTTGCAAACTGTTAAACAAATCCTATAATTAGAAGCCAGGTTTCATTAACGAAGTGAAAAATGTAACATTACCCTGTGTTTGTTCACTGGATGTTCGACTCATGTCCCATGACCCAGAGGAGCTATGACCTTGGGTTTCCAAGAAGCCTTAATAAGGTAATGTTTATAAGGCTCTTTACTTTACAATTCTGCTGGAGAACAACTCTGCGAAATGAGGACAAACCATAAATCCAAGGCGATCCCTCCTCTCCTCTCCCGACGGTGAAGAATGTGGTCCCCGAACATGGTGCACAGAAAGCCCCAAGACTGGGATTAAAGGACAGTGGGTTCTGTCCAACCCTGATGCTCCATTGCTGTGTGACTTTGTATCTGTCTCTTTCCCTCTCTGGACTTCTGTTTGTCCATCTGTAAAAGAGAGGAGATGATGGGTCTTGTCCTAAAAGTCCCTTCAATTCTGACGCTCTACTGTTCGATGTCTGTGTCTCTCTACCGTTGAGTTTTATCTCGAGCGAGGACTCTTTTCCAAATTCCATCTTTCTCCTTTGGGCCCCTCAGAAGGACGTGGTAATGAAAGCTGAACTGGATAAATCTAGGGTTAAGCGTTGGCAAGACACATAGATAAACCTTCTTCTGCCTCAGGTTTGAACCCCTAAGGGCCTTGCCCATGAGATAAAATGCACAGAAAGCGATCAAAAAATGAATAGTGAAAAAAGAAGAGACAACTCTTTAACTCTTTGAAGACATTGAGACCAGCTAACTTGGGCGGCGGTGGACAGCAGCAGGGTTGCTCTGCTGGAGGTGGCACCCACTGTTAAGTCAACGTAACGTTATGCTGACATCATGGTCGCTGGCATTTACTGAGTTTGTTTTATGAGTCAGACTGTGTTAAGGGCTCACATTCGCCCTTTCGGTTAACCTTGCAGTAAATCTGTGAGGTAGATTCTTTCTCATTATCTCCATTTTGCAGATGAGAAATTGACAAATAAAGAGATGAAAGAATTTGCCCAAAGGGACCCCGTGGTTGGAGTTGACACTCCAGAACCCATTTGTGACCTCTGCAGACCTCCTGTCTACAGACCTTTGAGGCTGTCGTGGTGCTTGAGGAGGCAAGAGCTGTGATGTGGCTCCCTTCACTGTGTCCCTCAGTGATTGTGGTGAGCAGAGCATGCCATGCCCTGCCTGCCTGCACAGGACATGTAGTGTAGCTGATAAGGACACCAGCGCTGAGCTAGGCTTCCTAGATCTGGGGGCTGCTTGTTACTGCGGCATGCCTTGGCCTCCCCTGACTGACACTGCTTACTTGGGGCAGAGGGGGCAGCTTTGCTCTGCACAGTCTCCAAGAGGCAATCTGCAGCCAAGCAGAGGAAAGGAGCAGGAAGGTAGACATTTAAAACAACCAATGAGAGACCGAGAAGCACTTAACAGGAGAATCACTCAGAAGCCGGCAAAATGGCCCCGTTGAGCTTGAGAGTGGAAGAAATGGTTGAAAAACTGGGAGGATTAGTAAGTGGTTCCGGAATGCCAGGGTCAGGTCCGGCTGTGTGGTTGAGACGGTGGGAGAGAATACGAGGAAATCCCAGTACGGAAGACAAGAATGAACACAGCTATGTGACAGCCAGGCAGAAGGGCCAAACAATCCCAGCTTGTCCAAAGAGCACACTGCTGGGAGGAAGGGGATCAGGGTCAGCCTGACCCCTGAGTTCTCTCCAGAGCTGGCTCAGAAAACTCGTCCCTCTGGCACGGAGCCCTCTCACCAGACACATTTTCCTCCAGTGTAGATTTGTCCACAGAGCACAGGCGACCAGGCAGAAGTAGTTTGGAGGCCTTCAGGCCATGCCCGCTGCCTAATACCGAGGGGCCCTCCTGTACTCTCTGCTGTTCCTGGGCTCCTTAGCTTTCCCTGGGCTGGGGCCAAGGGGAGGGTAGCTGGTGGTCAAAAGTGACCTCAGGGACCCAGCCTTTCATCCCATGCTCTGTCCCTTTGCTCCTCACTGTATGGCCACGGGCAGGCTATTTCCCTTCCCTCGGCCTCAATTTCCTCTTCTGCAAAATTTTTGTATTCATATGGGTCGATACAAGGAGTGAATAGGGTCACAGAGGCAAAAGTGTCTTTCCAACTGTAGAGTGCTCCACATAGGCGTGGGATGTCAATTTTACCACCAGACGATTGTCATCAGCATCTGCCTGTGTCCCCGGGCCTGGACCACTTCTGTCTCCCTGAGTCAGAAACCTTGGAGCTGCCTTCCAACCTCAGAGCCGTGATCGAAGCATCTTTCCTGGGAACTGGGCTCTGGAGACGGTCAGATCCCACACCAGCCGTTTCTTCCTCGTTCCCCGAACTATTTATGAGAACTGACCTTCCAATGGAAATTTGGCAAGATTTCACATTCTGGAGACATCGTACCTTCTTCCACATGCCCTGTGAGGCGGAGGTCATGGGCTTCCCAGAAGATCCAGCTGTTCCCATGGCCACAGGAGGTGACAGGACTGAGAGGAGAGGGGCCCGGCCAGAGTCCCTGAGCTGTAGGCTGGTCCTAAAGTATCAATATTGTCATAACCACTGCCCTCCATTAGAACCTCAGGAACTGTTTTAGTTGTTCACTGCTGTATCCTCGGTGCCTGGAACAGTGCCCGGTACACAGTAGGTGCTCGACGTATGTTTGTTAATTGAAATGAACGAACACTCATCAAGAACTCTCAAGGCTCTGCATTGCCCATAGCTAATACACTAAGGTCACAGCTCACAGAGACTCACGGAGCAAGCTGGGCAGGACGTTTAAGCTACCAGCTGGGGAAGCTTCCCCACCCTGTCTCCCAGCAGGTCCAGGCCACACAGGCAGCCTTCTGCAGGGGGGCCAGGGTTGAGAGTCACCGAAGCCCTAAGAGCCTGTGAGTTTTCTGGGCTTCAGGAGGACAAAGGACAGAGTCCTTGGCTACGGCCATCAAGGCTCCTTGCCGAAGGGTGATGCGATGTGTCTCAGAGTTGCTGCCTGTCCCCCTATGGGTGGCCTGTTGGTAGGGCTGAGGCTAGCCCTCAGCAAGTCCTGCCCTGGTCACAGCTGGCCCCTGGTTCCCTGAGCCAGGTGCTGAGAGGCACATGTGTGAGTGAGGCACGTCCGTGGCTGTGGGAGCTCTCACCTGATGGCTCCTTAAAACAATTACACAACAGAACACGCACGCGCAAGATGCGATCCACACATTCACAGCCGTGCACGTATACGCCGGAACAACCACAGTGCAAAAAAGCTCTCTCTGAGCCAGTGACAGAAGCCACTGTGCAAGGCTGGTTGGCTGGGGACCGTCGGTTTTTAGCCCAATGCTCGGGAGAGCAGGCCTTTGAACCCAGACTGCAAACGACGGCCCTACGCCCTCGGCCAGCCCGCTCCCAGGGCTCCTCTGCACCCACGGCCGGGGGACGCCCACCCTCTCCTCCTCACGTCTCCACCCACTGCCCGGGCTGCTTCCCCACCGGGGCCCAGGCCCTGGGGTCTGCAGAAGCTGTTCTCACGCTGTGCCCTTTTCCTGCTTCTGCGGCAGGGTGGGGCCTCCCACCCAGAGCAGACACAGAGCCACCCGGCTCGGGGAGGGGCTGACGGCTTTAGGGGGGAAAGTCAGAATTCTGGATCTTGTAAATCCAGACGTCCTGTAAACTCTGACCAGAATGTAAACATCCCCGGGGACCGAGGGGAGGGTGCTCCTGGGGACAGGGCCTGGCGCCTCCATCTGCCGCAGGGCCCAGCTGTTTACTCCACGTCCCGCAGGCGCCCTGGGGCTCCTTCCTGCCCCAGGTCTGGGGTGGCCAAGCCAGGCAGGGCAGCCCCACAAGGGGGCCTGAGGCCCAGGGGGTCAGATTCTGATGTCTCAAGTCTAGAAGGGAACTTTGAAATCTCAAGAAGTCCAGCCCCTTCCTCTTCTGGAATCTCCCAGCTAGTCCTCTGGTCTCCGTGGAAACACTTCTCAGACACGGAGAGCTCCCTCTCTTCCCGGCAGTCTACATTCTGTTCCTGGGACTCTCTGGCAGTGAGAAAGTGCTAGAACTGAGCTGATTAGAATTGTTCTGCGTCACCTGATTGGGCAGAGCTAAGAACAATGCATACGATAAGATAACGGCAGGGCCATTCATTGAGCACCTGGCTGTGCCAGGCACTTTCACTCATCATCTTGCTAACCCCCCCTCCCCCTCAGGGATGTAGGCTCAGGGAGGTTAGGTCACTTGCCCACGGTGACCCAGCTGCTGCCTCTCAGGGCTGGGGTTCAGTCACTCTGGTTCAATCAAATTCTGTGCTTTAAATATTAGTCTGGACTGGTTGTTCCTAATCAAAATGCAAAAATAGCACCTTCCCCAAGGAAAACACTATGCCATGAACACAGGTACACACAAGACCAAACCAAATTCCAAAAACACAGAAACGAAAACAAAAAACCCAGCCCAAACTTGCCAAATATCAAGTTCCATTATGTGCCAGGCAAACGACGATTTTTATGATTAATCCATTTTAATTACCCTTTGAGGAAACTTGAGGCCCAATAAAGTTGGGGAAGGTAGATGTGGCCAACTAATAAAGGGAGGAATGGGTGTCCAAGCACAGTGCCTGAAGCCTGCAGTCTCTTCCCCACAGGAGCAGGACTGCTGCATAATACAAAAAAAAAAACCAAAAACCTTTCGCAATCATAATCGTTATTTTCAACAACTAGAGCTTAAAAAAAGTGGAATGTGCATCCTCAGAGAGAAACGGTATCCCTAGACTGGAAGTATCCAGCAAAGACACTTCAGAAAGGTTCCCACACTAGTCGGGGCTGGGCGAGACATCCCCCGCCTCTGATGGCACATGGGTGGTGAGTGCCAACGAGAGACTAGGTGCAGCGTGGAGTCCATCTGCGACCCAGAGACACAAACGTGGCGTTTTCGAGGCTGGATGCTGGGCGGAATGCCGAGGCCACCTAGTTGCCAGTGAACAAGACCACCTCTTCAAGCCCTACCCCAGCTCAACTTTCCTCGACTTGCCCCTGTGGGAAGGAGGCACTGGTGCCTGGGCAGAGGGTCATGCTGACGGGGCATCCCCTCTGCAGGTCCCAGGGGCCGCCCATTTATCCAGGCCTTTCCCTTTTTTGAGAACTGGGAGCTTGCTGGCTGGGGCTGCTTCCACCAACAATGTTCCCATCCAGGGAGCTTAAAATAGCCCCTCTTGGCTGGGGCTCTGGAGTGAGCAGTGAGGCAGGCATTTGTGCAAATATGGGCCTGGAGAAGGACGCCTACCAGGGAGGGAGGGGAGGAGAGGGGAGGGTCACACAGCAGGGGAGCCAGGACCTCCTGTGTGGGGGCTGCACCCTTCTGGCCACAGCCAGCGAAGGTGCCCGCTAGCCTCCTCCTGCGTCTCTGACATTACAGGGTCCACCTGGACGAGGTTTTACACCAAGTCTCTCAGGTCCTCCTGGTCTCGGTGAGGCTCTAGGGTGGGTCCACCGGAAATAGGGGCATCTGCCTTCCTCTGCTGCTTCTAGCCTTGTTCCCACCTCCCACCCTTCCTACCTAGGAGGAAGCATCCTTGAAGGCCTATCTCAAAACTTGTTTTAACAATAGGAATGACAACTGCAGCTGCCATTCATTGAGCACTTACTGTTGCCAACGCGCATTATCTCATTTGATCCTTACCTCTATCCACTGACAGCCAGGTTATTATAATCTTCACTGTGCAGAAGAAACGAAGCCTCAGAGAAGTCAAGTAACTTTCCCAAGGTCACACAGCTGTGCAGGGGCAGGGGCAGGACCGAAACTCAGGTCTGCCAGCCTGTGGAGCCTGACCTCTTACCCCCTGGGCTGCACCTGCCCCTCTGGGTGCCCACTGCTCCGGCGTCCCACGCTCCATCCCAGCATGACCACCCTGTGTTCCAGCTGGTGCCATTCAATGTATCAGATATTTGGTGAGTGCCAACCACGTGGGGAAAGCTGCTGGGTGCCACACCTGCGGCCTGGAAGCTCTCAGATACCCCTGAGGACTCTAGCATGGGCGTGGGCTTAGTGAGCTTCAGGATCCGGGTTGGGGACAGCAGGGTGACTCTGAGGCCATCCCTGACCCTCCTTGATGGCCAGCTGACCAGCTGGACCTCCCCCTCCTCTCTGGGCTGCACGGCCCCTCCTCAACCCATGCAGGGAGCAGCGTGTGCAGGAGTCAGACTAGCTCGCTTTCAGTCCTCTGTGACTTTGGGCAAGTGACTGAGTGCTCCGAGCCTCAGTTTCCTCATCTGCAAATTTGGGATAAAACTAAGACCTCACCACAGGGTTGTCGGGAGGGTTTAGCAGCACAGGGCACTTGATCTAGCACAACCCAGGTAGTCAGTAGAAGGCTGTTAAGCGGTAGCTGTGATCGTCACTAATTGTTATTTTCTGAGAATTACAGTGTCCGGGGCCGAATGCCTAGGGCCTAGCACACAGTAGGTGCTCAGTGCCTTTCCTCTCTGGCATGGAAGGAGTCCTGGGCGCTGGTCCTCATCAGCAACAGGGTGGCTTGGGAAGGCAGGTGCAGGGCCCATACCCCCCGGCCCGACCGCTCATTCCCAGTCCCAGGGCCCACTCCAGAGACAAGGAGTGGCTGGCAGGGAAGTTCCATCAGGTTTTGTGAGCTCTTAGGGGCTGTCTGCCTTTCTGGTGGCGCCACCTGGTGGCGAGTGGGCAAGTGCAGCACGTCTCCCGGCAGGGCCTGCAGCTGGGGGCTCCAAGTCGACCCCCCTCGCCCTCTAGCCACCCACCACCGCCCAGCCTCACGCATAAGGGACCCCAGCCTCGCTTGTCGGGCGGGAGCCCCTGATGCCCGAGTTCCTACACCTCCCTCTCTGGCCTGGCACTGTTCCCTGGGGCTGGGTCCCACAGCCTGCCTGGGTTCACAGTCAGGACATCCCGAAGGGCAGATGACCCTTCCAGGGGTTTCTAGAAGCCGAGGCCGGAGGAAGGGGCCTCCTTCCTGGCCTGGGATGGCCCAGGGATGGGAAACCCAATGCCAGTCACTTGTGCCATGCCTGATTCCCTACAGTATTTGCCCGGGAACCCCACAGCTCCCCTCCCTGCTGTGAGGGACCTGGGACCCCCACAAGGACTGGCCTGGCTCCTTGTTCCCCGCCAGACCCGCAGTCAGTCTTGTCGAGAGCTGTTTGTGCAGTCTGAGGGAAGAGCAATGAATAAGAATTAGGAGATGGAGTCCTGCTCCCAGCTCTGGTGCAAACATGCTGTGTGAGGTTGGGGAAGCCCCCTCCCCCGACCCCGCCCCCCGTCGGGCCTTAGTCTCCCCGTAGTAAAATGGGTGGGCGGAGGGGGCCAGGTGATGGGTGAGGGCCCTGGTAGCTTCCAGACTGTGCTCTCCAGATGCAGATTCCTGGGCCTGCTATTTCAGAGTCCCTGGGCTGGGACGCTGGCGTGTAGATTAACGCGCACTGAGCTAGGATGTAGCGAGGCTGGTCAGTCCCAGCGTTGGGAGGCAGAAGCGAGGAGGGTGTATTGCCGGCAGGTAAGAAAGCGTGGTGGTTTCAGGGGTCCTGAGAGGCAGAGGAATCCCTCACCCCCCAGTCCCCATCTATCGATTCCCCCAGTTGCCATGGCTGTGGGAGGGGTCGCCCCCGCTGCGAGTCCGTGGGACCCCACTGCGAGCGGCAGCAGAGGGGTAGCGTAGCCGAGAGCCAGCACGGCGCACACCCAGGCTGCCCCCACGCCTGGCAGAGGGGCTGGGACAGCCTGGGGGGTGCGGTGGGGGCCCTTGTTGCCTGAGGAGGTATTTTCAGAGTCCCCCTCCCTCTGGAGTTTCCAATGATAGAATAGAGCCCTGTCTAGCATTTGACCAAATATGGTGGTATCTCTCGAGGCACTGGAGCCCTAGCCAGCGTCCCAGTTATGCTGTGGAAACCTGCCCTGGACAGATTAATCTTGTGACATTCGGGAGCGCCTCTCGCCCTGCGTTCTTCTGCTGGGCCGATTCCTGTAAATGGCCAAGACCGGCCCTCAGTAAGACAGGGCAGTCCTGGACGTCTTCCCCCGGTGCCCTCCTCTGTCCCCACGCCCCTCCCCCCACACCTGCCTCCCTGCATGGATTCGCTCCCATCCGGCTGGGCTGTTCACTCCAGGTGAGAGACATTGGCCAGAGGAGCCGGTCAGGTTAGCATGGGATTCCAGGACCTGTGGCCCCCGGCGGTGACCTGACCTCATGAGGTCGTGGCCTGAGTCCTAGAAGCCTAGAGTTCTCTTAGCAGCCAGGAAGGGGGCCCCCGAGAGGGTAGAAAGGCGAGTCGGTTGAGTATTGAGAACCCTGCTAGCTCTAACGCTGATTAGAACCGCTAATGTTTATACCAGTAATGATAAAATTATTTTATAATAAGTTTTATAATAAACAGCTAAGTGTTTATTGAGCACTTGCTATGGGCCAGGCACTGTGCGGGCTATCTGACATGGGTTATTTCCTTTATTCCTGATAGTGGCCTCAAGAGGTGGATGCTACGATTATTCCCAATCTAGAGATGTGGGAACTGAGGCTCAGAGGGATTTCAGAGAGGCATGGGCCAGGCCACCGTCCATTCCAGGACACAACTCCCATTTTACAGAGAAGGGACTGAGGCCGAGAGAGAAGGGAGATCACAAGCTGCCACACGCTGGCAGGCCCCGGGCGGGGAGACCTCCCTGGGACAAAGGCCAGAGCAATCGGCCGTGAGGTCCTCGCGGCTCCGCGCGTCGCCGAGTGAGGGCACACAGATTCAGAAACATGTTCACAGCAGGCTGGAATGGCACAGAAAGCAGCCCAAGAAAAACAGCATGCGGGAGGTGGATAGAGCCATGGACGGGGACCGGCATGAACCCCCCAGCTCTGCTACTTCTAAATCACTGCATAATATGGGACGAGTCCCTTCCTCACCCGGGCCTCAGTTTCCCTGCCTGTGAACTAGAGGGTGGGACTGTGGTCTCCTCGGCCATGGCACTCACCTGAGGCTGGCAGAGGCTGGAGCGCCCGGGGCTGAGTCCCTGGGAGTGGGGCCCGTGCCCTGCTGCCGGCCAGCACGCTCCCAGAACATTTGCTCTCCTGACCACCCGACAGCCCATCCCTCCTCCACCCTCGCCCCCTTGCCATCCCCAAAGCAAACGAAGCTGATTGTCTTAGCCGGCCCTGTGGGTGCTGGCCCGGCGGCCGGCCGCAGGCCACAGGCGGAGGTGCCACCGGCCCAGAGCCCCGCCAGACACACAGGGCATTGTCCCTCGGTCAACAGCCCCTGGGCACCTCAGCCCGGCTCCTGGCCTGCCCCCACGTCCCTCACCGCCTGCCACCGCGCTGGGCCCGGCCAGCTGGGGGCCCGAGGCTCCCAGCCGATGACGAGCCCACCCACCCACTCCCCCAGCAGCCCCCAGTCGAGCTATAATTGCTCTGCTCCGTCCTGTTGCTGCCATTCTCTCAGCGGCAGCGGCGGCCTCTGGGGTTCCAGGCGGGCGGCAGCTGCAGGCCGGCCTCGACGCGGAGCGGGATGGACTGGCCGCACAACCTGGTACGTGGCGCTGCCCCGGCCCGCCCCCACCCCCTTTTGGAGACTGAGTATTTCAGTATTTCTTTCCTATTGATTAATGGCTGCCTGTGTTTGGCTTGGAATCTGCGGAGGCGAGTTCTCCCTCTGCCCTCTCCCCCAGGACTAGAAAGAAACAGAGACCGGTCTCAGAGCCTGCAGCCATGCCTGGTGGCTCAGCTCTCGCTGGGGCTCAGGCCGGCCACACTGAAGCCCTTTCAGCAGAGGCATCTGCGGAGATGCTGGCAAACTCGTCGGCGGGGGTTCCTCCAGCGAGACCTGGCTCCTGGGATCTGGGCTGTGTGACCTTGGGCAAGTCCCTCTGTTTCCCATCTGGAAAGCGAGGGAGGGGGACTCTGACTCTGTTCTGGGTTGCTCCGAGTGGAGAGCCAGGGTTTAACAATGCCGCGTGAGACGTTCAGATGAGAGAGCCTATTGTAAGGGGGACATTTTTCTGCCCCAGAGTCTAGGGCCAAGAAGGAAGAATTTAGCGACTTGAATCTCTGTTGTGGATTTTGTGCCAAGAAATGGCTCTGCCAGGAGGGGCTATGCCGAAACTTGTTTCCCAGGGTCAGACTTGTAGGGTAGCCTGGGTAAAGCAGGCACAGGCCATGGGGCTGCGGGGGAGGCCTATGGGGCAGGTCTGGGGCAGGCACAGAGCCTTAGAGGTTCCTCCGTCTGTCTAGCTCTGTTCCCCGGCAGGCCCCGGGCCTCCTCTCCCTGGCTTCCTGAGAAGTCTGGGTTCTGCTGGGCCGAGTCCTCTTCTGTGTGAGCCCGAGGCTCTCCTGATACTCTGCTTCTGGGGGGGGGGAGAAGTGGGCGGAACGGACAGTACTGGGTGGAGGGGCCGGCAGGGGGTCGGGGCTGGAGGAGGGGAGGCTCAGGGGAGGAAGGCAGTGTGGGTGTCCTCAGCCCATGACTGTCCCAACTCCCCAACTTCATTTCATACCCTCTCCCCCACCTACTCTAAACCAACTCAAACCTCCTCTCTCACTGTTTCCCCCTACTATAAGACTTTTACACACCCTCCGCCCATGTCTGCCACCCTCTTGTCCTTCAAGCCTCACCTGACATGTCCCCTCCTCAGAGAAGCTTCCGGGCCACTGCCCTGGCACAGGCTAAGCAGGAGGCCTTACTCTTCTCTTCTATACCCTGCACGGGGCCACCACTGCATGCGTCACTAGCGAGATGAAGGTGTTTGTTTTCTTGTTCACTGTGTGTTTTCCTTCCCAGACTGTAAGCTACAGAAGGGCAGGGATGGGGACAGTCATCCATTCACCCAGCAAGTGTTCACTGAATGCCTCAGTGCCTGGCGCCCCAGACACGGGGATGAGACAGCGTTTGCGACCGGGCGAGGTGGCTCACGCCTATAATCCTAGCACTCTGGGAGGCTGAGGCGGGTGGATTGCTCAAGATCAGGAGTTCGAAACCAGCCTGAGCAAGAGCGAGACCTCGTCTCTACTATAAATAGAAAGAAATTAATTGGCCAACTAAAAAACTACATATATATATATATATATATATAATTAGCTAGCCATGGTGGCACATGCCTGTAGTCCCAGCTACTTGGAAGGCTAAGGCAGGAGGATAGCTTGAGCCCAGGAGTTTGAGGTTGCTGTGAGCGAGGCTGATACTACGGCACTCTAGCCTGGGCAATAGTGAGACTCTGACTCAAAAAAAAAAAAAGACTGCGTGTGGAAACTGACACGTGTCTTCATGGAGTCTGTGCTGAATCGGGGACAGACATATAAAAGAATCACACATACGACCTGTCAGATCGCTGTCATGCCAGAGGTGTGTGGGTTCTGAGAGCCCAAGAGAGCCCAGAGGTACCCCTAAGGAAGTGACATTAGAGCCAACACACTAGGGGTGGGAAGGTGTTTAGGAGGGGAAGAGAAGAACCACAGCCTGCAGGAAGCGGCCTGTGCAAAGTCCCTGTGGCAGGAAGGAGCACAGTGAGAGTAAGAGACAGAGAGAAGGCCAGAGACTGGGGCACAGGTGAGAGAGGAGGCAGGGAGTGATTTGAGGGGTGCAGAGCTCAGTTGGGCAGGGAGAAAGGGGTCAGACCTGAGCCTGGGAGACCCCTAAGGGCAATGGGAAAGGACCTTGGATTCCGAGGCTTGGCGCTCCCACCCGTGACCTGTGTGGCCTTCCTCCCCAGCTGCTCCTTCTTACCATCTCCATCTTCCTGGGGCTGGGCCAGCCCAGGAGCCCCAAAGGCAAGAGGAAGGGGCAAGGACGGGCTGGGCCCCTGGCCCCTGGGCCTCCCCAGGTGCCGCTGGACCTGGTGTCGAGGATGAAGCCCTATGCCCGCATGGAGGAGTACGAGAGGAACCTCGAGGAGATGGTGGCCCAGCTGAGAAACAGCTCTGAGCTGGCCAAGAGGAAGTGCGAGGTCAACCTGCAGCTGTGGCTGTCCAACAAGAGGAGCCTGTCCCCCTGGGGCTACAGGTAGGCTGGGTCGGCAGCAGTGGCTGGCTGTCTTTGGGGGCTGGGGCCTTTCCCACATCCCAGTCATTGTAACTGTTAAGACCTTGGATCCAGAGGTCTGGGTGCCTGGGTTTGAATCCGGGCTCTGCCTCTTCCAAGCTGTGTGGCCTTCGGCAAGCTGGTCCGCCTTCCCGAGGCTCTGTTCGCCCAACGTCAGCCGAGATGGCACAGTACCTGCCACACAGGCTGCTGTTAGATGAGATAGATATCCGTGCAGAGCACTGCCCTGACCGCTCTTCGAGCCCTTCCCCAGATGTCACTTCCTCCAGCTCCATGGTGGCTCACGCACTCTTCTCAGTTGTGGCATGTCCCTGGCGGTGCTCATGTGTGTCTCCCACGCTAGACCGGGACCTTCCCAATGCCTGCGTCAGGGCCACCTAAGGATTCCCACGCCGCACCCTGCTGGAATCTCCCGGGCTGAGGCCCCGACAGTGGCGTTTCGTGTATCTGCACGTGACGGGCTTGCACTGCCGTTTCTGATTTGGGAATCCAGACCTGCTGCCCCCGGGCGACCGCAGCACTGCCCTACCTCGTCCACTTCCTGGCTCAGCGCCTGGCACACAGAAGGGGCCAAATATATATATATATATCTTGAACGAATAGTGGAAAAACAGCTGGCCCCTAGGGCTCCGCTCACAAACCCAGGCTGAAGAGTTTTCAGCCACAAGACTCAACACTCTAGAACGGCACGGTTGACTGGAACTTTCTGTGACGATGTGACGTCTGCCATAGCAGCCCCTAGCCTCACGTGGCTACTGAGCACTCGAGATGCGGCTAGTGTGACTGAGGAACTGATTTCGATTAATTTAAGTTTAAGCCGACCCGCGTGGCCAGCGGCAGAGGATCCGGGCTTTGCCCACCCGCTTTACCGCGCCCGCGGGCCCCTGTGGAAACGCAGGCTCTTCCTGCGAGCGGTCCGCGCTTCTAACAGGCTCCCACGTGCAGTGAGGTGACGCGGACGCCGCCTGTCCGCCTGTCCGCAGGTCCGGCCTCCCGCTCCCCCTCCCACGTTCAGCAGAGCGGGGCGCCGAGGGACAGAGGGCGAAAGGCGGCGAAGCGGTCCCGTGCGCCAGGCTCCCTGGGAGCACCAGCGGGACCGTCCGCTTGGCGCACCAGCGACCGCCTGCAGTCTGGGACAGACCGTTCCCGCGGCGGGGCTGGGAAACGTGCCCGCGTGAGTGGAGATGAGGTCACAATAGAACCCAGGCCTCCTCACTCTTCCGAGCGGAAACCAGGCGTCAGTGTAGTGTGCTCACATTTCATTTCCATGGGTTAAGTTTACCAAAAATATAAACAAGCGTTGGGGCGGGCGGCTTCTCTGAGATCCCCACAGCACAACCTAGTACTGCTGGGGTGGGCATCTGCTGTAGGAGAGAAGGACACAGGGTGACTGGCCGGTGACCTTGAACCTGGATAACCTCCGGGCACGTGGCTTGCCTGCTGGGACCTTCAGTTTCCTGACCTGGAACACGCAGCTGGTTGCTGTCCTTCCTCTAGCACCGCGCGGCCTCGCTGGGGCGTCAAAACCCGGGGTTAGGAAAGGCAGGGGCATGAGGGGACGGGCTGCCCATTGGCTCCTTCCCCACCAGCTTCCGCCCTGCGCTCTCTCCTGCTCCCTGCAGCATCAACCACGACCCCAGCCGTGTCCCCGCAGACCTGCCGGAGGCGCGGTGCCTGTGTCTGGGCTGCGTGAACCCCTTCACCATGCAGGAGGACCGCAGCATGGTGAGCGTGCCGGTGTTCAGCCAGGTGCCCGTGCGCCGCCGCCTGTGCCCGCCGCCGCCGCGCCTGGGGCCCTGCCGCCAGCGGGCCGTCATGGAGACCCTCGCCGTGGGCTGCACCTGCATCTTCTGAACGGCCCGGCCCGGAAGCCTCCCTGCCCCCTCCCTGCACTCCCCTGCCAAGCAAGGCCTGTGAAAAGTAAACGCTGTCTTTTGAAAGCAAGACTTTGGGTTTGCTCCTTGTGGCTCCAAAGCCAAAACCAGGGCGGGGTTCAGTAGCAGGTCCCTGGGGGGTAGATTTCAGGTCAATATAAAGGAGAATTTTCCATCACTCACAGTTCTCCAACACTGAGAGATGGGCTACTAAAAACATACTGCATGCATGTCTACCATTTAGGACAGTCACATTCTTCCTTGAATTTGGGGCTTATCAGTGTATATTTGAGCCACGTTATTGTAGCTTGGTTGCTATAAACCAACATAGGAGTTGACAAGAGCTAACTCTACCCAATTAAGTCAAAGGTCTTTGGAAACAAGGTCTTTTGAGGTGGGGAGCGCCTCACCTCTGCAAGTGTCGGGCTGAAGCTGGGCTTCTTGCCGATATTGTGGAGTCTGCTCTGTTTGGAGCCGACAATCTGTAAGATCTCTTTCATTTCTGACATCCTCTGCAGGTCAGACTTAGACCCAAAAAAGGTCCTACAGGTTGCCAAAGAGCAGGAATTTTTAACCTAGGGCAGCGAACGCCTTAATTTTTCATGTGAGTATGTACTTTTTCTGGGCTGAGGATTGCTGGGTTTGAACACTCAAGAGTTGGGAAGGATCAGTGTAGACCATTCTTTCATCTAGCCCTGCCCACAAGGGGATCTAGTTAGACAGTTTGTTGATATCAGTGATCCCTGAACTGTAGCGAGCATCAGGATCACGCGGAAGGTTTGCTAAAACACACACTGCTGGCCCCACACCTAGGGGTTCTGATTCAGGCAGGGGCTGATACTTTGCATTTTTACACAATGGTTTCTTTGCACTTCTGATACAGTGGTTCCCAGGTGATGCTGATGTTGCTGGCCTGGCGACCACACTTTGAGAACCACTGGCTTGTATCTAGACGCTGTGGTGATCAAAAACGGCAGTGTTAGGCCGGGTGCGGTGGCTCATGCCTGTAATCCTAGCACTCTGGGAGGCCGAGGCGGGAGGATTGCTCAAGGTCAGGAGTTCGAAACCAGCCTGAGCAAGAGCAAGATCCTGTCTCTACTAAAAATAGAAAGAAATTAATTGGCCAACTAAAAATGTATAGAAAAAATTAGCCGGGCATGGTGGCGCATGCCTGTAGTCCCAGCTACTTGGGAGGCTGAGGCAGAAGGATCACTTGAGCCCAGGAGTTTGAGGTTGCTGTGAGCCGTGGCTGACGCCACAGCACTCTAGCCCAAGCAACAGAGTGAGACTCTGTCTCAAAATAAAAACCCCCCCAAAAAAAAAAAACAACCAAACAACAAAAATCGGCAGCGTGGACTAGCTTGTTCTAAAGCCCACGCTGACTCTTGGCCCCTAAATACTAACTCTCAACGTGCCCCGTGAACCCCTAGCAATTCAATCCTCCCCCCTGGGCCCTCTAACCCCTGCACCAAATCCCAAATCAGCTGTTCTAGGGTCTAAAAATACCTTCCCTCTCCTAAGACAGCTGAGGGGCTCAGGCTGTTTTCTGAGGGTAAGAATAGCTGGCACTTTAGAGTCAATTTCAATAAAAGGGCCAACAGCCCAGCGTAGGAATCCTTTACTGGCTGCTCTGACTTTAGTGCTTAAAGCATCTTTAGCTCTGGATGTTTTAAGGGTCTAATTCACGAAAGGCCAATGGTTAGGTATGTGTCTGTCTGGGATGCTAAGTTACTTACCTTTTTTGGTATCATTCTAGAATGGATACTGGTTAAAATTACACCAGGAAGCTTCGGCCTGGTTCCAGACAAATGGAAAATAGACTTCCTGTGCCAGCCCGAGCAGATCCCGGCAGCAGCCGCTTCTCCATCCTTGGTGGCTCCTCTCTGAGGCCCCCGCAGCCTGCTCTCCGGGTCAACCCCACAGGGAAGGCCCACGGCCTCCAAGGATTTTTGGTGGGGTGAGGGTGAGGGTGAGGGGAGAATTGAGCCGCAGGAAGGTTGCTCCTTACTCCTGGTCTCGGGAGACCTCAGGTGCCCTGGGGCATAAGGGTCAGGTGGGGGGGTCCCCTCACTGTGGTGACAAGGGGCTGTCCTGCTTCTGTTGGAGCCTCAGAAACACAAGAGACACCTAGTAAAGGCCACTTAGTTTTATAAGGATGTTGCCTTTTCCTCTTTCTGGGCTTCACACCCTTCATCTGTGAAATGAGCAGATAGGATTTAGGGGTCTCCAGGGTCTTGCTCAGTTTAACCATTCTGGAACTTAAAAGCTGGGCCTCCTGAGCCTGGGCTGGCCCCTCCCAGGCCCCTGGTTTGGAGGCGGCAGCAAGGAGCTCAGGATGGTGGGGGGTGGGAGGAGTGGATGGGGTGGGGGGGTGGGAGCCCAAGATCTGTCCCCTGGCTCCTTCATAGGTGGGTGGGAGCAAGGTATTCCTTACACCCCTGCCCCCATTCTACCCTCCACAGCTGCCCAGCCCCACCCCCTCCCCGCCCCGACCCAGTGCTGAAATTTTGCCTGGGTCACCTGCTGTAGGAGGCAGAGTTCCTGTGAAGAGGGTTTAACATCCACTCTACCACACCCAGGACAACTGTAGCCCTTTCCTGTTTTATTTAGCAGAGTATATGGCTCCCTCTGTCTTTACAAATGCTCTCTCTTCTCCCAGGGGGCTGTGGCCACTTGGGCGCTTCCCAAGCCTGAGAAGGCTGGGTGGGCCCTGGGGCAAAGGCTTCTGCTGGTTCTCACACTCCTTTCTGGAATCTCTGTCCTTTCCTCCCTGCCTGCAAGGAAGGGAGATGGTGAGATCCAACTCTCAGGTTCGGGCTTGGGGAAGCAGGCAGCATGGGCATTTTGGCTGGCTTTGGTTCTGAGCTGTTTGGGCCTGGCTGCCCAGGTAAAGGACGTTTCTGAAGGATGTGGCCAGCTCTGCTGTAGTCATGCTTGGACATGGAGACCAAGCCCTAGCCGAGGACCGAGGATCAAGTGTAACTGCCCTGGTTTGCATAAATCCTCCTTAGGGTGGTTATCAGGGGTAAGTTTTGTATTGTCCCTGGTCCTCTGGTTTAATACCAACTATCAATTACAGCATGATAGCCCATTGCCATTTTCATTTCAAACACAGACCACCAAAAGATGCCATGACACACTTTGATTTTACAGGACATGAGAGCCCCATCTGCATGGGGCTGACATTGTGGTTCTCTTTCCAATACCCTTTCCCTTCTCTGACCTTGAAGTTTGGAGGAGACCATCTCTGCTCCAGGGACAGGACCTGACTGTCTTAAGCCAGCCAGGCTAGTCTCATCCCCTGTGGCATGGTTATTGGTCTGGTATCAGAGTCCCAAGCCAATCAGCATGGAACATTCCCCTGGCCACGGGAATTGGTTCATGGGTGGTCCAATGGTTTCCAGCACCCAGAATTTGGTTCAGTGGTTATGGGAGAAGACCTTCTTACCCTGGGAGCTGTTGGCAGCCATCTTTGACTATGAGAGAAGTAATGGAACTGTAGATTGCAAAGTGCTCTACACCTAGACTTTTAAGTTACAATAAACAACAAAAACCTTTTATTGCTTATGTCCATGTGAGTTTGGTTTTTTACTTGAACCAAAGGCCTTCTTACTGATGTGTCAGTTTCATAATTTCTATAGTAACCAACAAGTGTATGCTATGTGAACTTTCAAGACTCTCTCTCTTTCACTGCCATCACTATCACTCTGGTATAGTGAAAACAACCTCAGAGCCAGTTTGGGCCTCCACCAACTGGAAGGGTATTTTGCCCATGCTGAACTGAATTTTAAGAAACTCCAGATTTGAGCTGTTCTATGAGCTCACTAGGAGACCTTAAACAAGCTCTTTCCTCACTTTGGGCTTTTATCTCCCTCTCTACAGAGACAGGGAAGTTAGCTGGATGATCTCTGGCTTCCTGTTAGGAAGGCTATAGTATTAGCATCAATCGGCAGTGTTGTTTCCTCCCGGTATCCACGACCCTCCTCTAAAGACTGTTCAGCAAGTCAGGGTGGGACTTGGACATCTGCATCTTTCTCAAGCCCCCTTCCCTTCCCCAGATCCAAATGTGGTGGTTGGTTCATGCATCACACACACTGGATGCCCTAGACTTTGTCCCTCTGTTCTCCTCTTTTGCAGGAAGGAATGGGTCCAAAGGAATGAAAAGGACTTTTACTTTCTTTTCTAAAACTACTGACCTTTAAAGGTTCGTAGAAAAAGCAAAGCAAAGCATAATCTTCCTCTCCTTTCAGGCTAGCGTCACAGGAGAAAGCACCAGGTTAATCTTTGGAGAACTCCATCCCAATGCCTTCTTTCCTTTCCTTCTGCTGGGATGAATGTTTGGGGGTGAGATAGGACTGCCCTCTATGCCTGTGGACTTGCCTTTTTTGCAAGACAAATCCATTGTATTACTCCTCAACCCTTGCATAAATAAGAGAATGGTCAATCCCTCCAGGTGCCAAGGAGAAGGTTCCCACCTCCTACAGCCTGATATTTCTCTTTTCCCTCTGGTTGCCAGGAAGCTCAGAGCTATACTGATGGCTCTGTTGAGGCACACATCTCTTCCTTGGGTCCTTGGGTGACCACAGTCACCTCCTCCAACATGCAGTGTTGTTGAGAGGCTTGGAGATGGTGTCTAGTAAGTTTTGAACTAGCTGCCTCACATCTAGCAAGCCCACAGCAAACAGGAGCTATAATCATTCTTAGGTTTTCTGATCTTCCCTTGTACTTTATTGAAAACCATCTGGTTGTAAATATTTTCTTGTAGCCTGCCTCTATTGGTCGTCCATTTTGGGAGTAGGTGGTGAAATACAGTAAAAAAAATTAGACTTAAAGTCCTCTGCCTTATAATCCCTCAGCTGTCCTAGTTCCTAGTTAGAAAATCAAGTCAGAAGCACCTTGAGAAGATGGACTTTTATTTCTTCTTAAGAAAAATAAATAAAACAAATATACTGGCTTGAATTTCCTTCCCTTTTCTTACTGTCCCCCTTAAAAAAAAAGAAGCAACCACCATAAGGATCCTCAAGATAGGTAGACAGCGGCCACCTGGACCCACCCCGGAGGGAGAAGACGCTCGGTACCGAGGGTCAGAGAGACAGGCTTGGTGGGCAAGCCTGGCTCATTCAATCCTGGGATGAGGGGTGTGAGCCATCTTCAGTGGGGGCTGGAGTTCCTGGGCTCTCCCCAGAGCCCTCACAGTTCAGTCTTGACCTTGTGCATCAAATCCTTTTGGTCGATCTTGTCTAGGTCCTGGTACCAGCGGTTATAGGCCAGCAAGGCCACATTCTTGGCAGCTACGGCCATCACCTCCACAGAGCTGGCTGCCCACTCCAGAGCGTTGAGGTAGAAGAGCTGGTCGTGGAGCGCGAACCTTGGGAGAGCCAGGCGGGAGCCGTACAGGGGATGGGCCTGCCACTCAGCCGTCTGCACTGAGTAATAGGAACGGAAGAGGGTCTTCAGCTGGGTCCGGAAGAGCGGCTGGGGGGACTGGACTCGCCAAACAGCTGCCTCCTGGGGCTGCTTCCGCCGGAAGTTGGCCGAGATGTTGACGGGACAGATGTTGTCCAGAGTGGAGAAGAAGCTGGGGAAGTCTGTGGTGAGGATGCTGGCAAAGGGGAAAAGCTTAGGGTCCGGGAAACCAAAGTAGGAAGAGTTGAGGTAGCCGTGGACCAAGGAGACCACGCTGGGCTGGAACGAGCCCTGGATGTCTTCAAGGGGTGGGTTGAATCCTTCAAAGGTGAAGTTGCTGCTGCTGTTGTCCAGGTGCAGAGGGGATGCGATGACCACGATGTCATACAAGTCTGAGCTGTTGCCCACCTCATTCTCATACCCCACCTGGTACAGGGCTTTCCCTTCTGGAAGGAGAAAAAAAGGGAGCAAAAAAGTCAACTTACTCTTTGGCTTCTACCCACTGAGCTCCCGCCTGGTGCCCAGCATTGAGGGTCCAAGGGGTCCCTGCTACCAAGGGTACAGCTGGGCTGTCTAGCTGGTGAGTCCCAGTCTTTCTATGCTGGTGCAGTTGCAGGGCGAGCACTGGATTGGGAGTCAGGAAACCCAAATTCTTCACTGGTTCTGACACTGACTGGCTGGGGGAGCCTGAGCAAGGCTGCTGGAAAAAGGCCAGATTGGTGGGTGGCTCAGAGTTTGCTGGCTCTGACATTTGAATCGAGACAACAGCACCCCCTAGTGGCCCTTGGCAGGGCTGGGGCTTCCTCCCACGGCTTTTCTGTTAATGCTCTGCAGCACGACACAGACCAGGGTAGAGGTATAGAGGTAGAAGTGTCGGCTGGTTAGCAGTAGCATGCGTGACCACGCCTCCAGGTCTGTCCACTCACCTGTGCTGTGCAGGGTCACGGAGGTCACGGTGGCGTGGATCACGTTGGCCTTGGTGAGCTTCAGCAAACCGGAACAAACCAGCTTGTTGCCTCCCTCCACAGACCACAGGCTGCCTTGGGCCCCGGCGAGTGACATGGCTCCTGGGCAAAGCGGGAAGGGGGCCGGTGGGTTCTCAGAACCACCAGGCAGTGGGCTGGGGAGTCCAGCACTATTCTACTGGGCTCTAAGCATGGGCACAGACAGACAGTAAACATATAAATACAACAAAGCTCACCAAGCTGTGCGGTGAAAGCACAGTGCTCAGCAAGAGTCAGCTCCAAAACACCACATATTGTATGGTTCTATTTGATACAGAATGCCCAGAACGGGCAATCCATAGAAACAGAAAGTAAATCTGGGGCTCTCTGGGGCTGGAAGACTAAGGGGCGATGGACAGAGGGCAGGGGGTTTCTTTCTGGGGTGATGAAAATGTCTTAAAGTTGCTCGTGGTGATGGTCGCACAACTCTGTGGATATACTAAACACCACTGAATTATACACTTTGAAGGGGTAATTGTGTGGTATGCTATGAAGGAGACACACACACAGACAATGGAAGAGTGAGCAAGAGTAAGCCACACTGAGGGGACACTGAGCAGGACCCGAAGGCTGGGAAGAAGCCAGCGTGTCAGGGGCCAGACAGTATCCTGGGCACAGGGAGGCGCCTTTCCATGCATCTATCTAACAGGAATGTGCGGAGTGGCTGGTACAATGTAGGCACCGTTCTCAGTGTTTGGGATACATCAATGAATACCAGACAGACTCCTGCTCTCGTGAAGGCTGTGGTCTCTGCTCCTAAGGCCTGTGCCGGAGGCTGCTGGGCTGCACTCCGGCCGGCTCGTCCCAGCAATGAGCTGGGAAGATTAGGTGCTTCAGCGGATGAACACCCAGGGGCTCAGAGGCCTAGTGGGGCAGTTCTTGAAACCAAAGTGTGGACAGCAAAGCGCCACCTCAACTCCAACGTTTACGCACATGTAAGGGATTACGAGGCAATCAGGAGTGGCAGCAACACCCTACCCCTCTGATCCAAGCCTTGCTTTCACTGTCTGTGAAGGGGAGGGAGCACCATCTCCTGCTAGCTCGGAGGACCAATGCCAGAATCAAGTGGGAATGGGGCAGCAAAGCGCCTCGGCAACTGTAATGAGCTGGACGAAGGTGAGGTTGTCACAGGGCCCCCAGCCCATTCTGGGCACTGTGGGCAGAGGAAGGGCAGGTGGGCAGGTCGAGGGCGGGACGCTCACCGGCAAAGGCAGGCATTGCCGCTGACTGGCCATAGCTGGCTCGCAGGACGGCAGAGACGACATCATCGATAAATCGCTGCGTGACGCCCACCTGGAGCAGGGATTCGGTCACAGAGCGCTGGGTCATGTTGACAAAGGCAGATTCCCCAAGTGAGTAGAGCAGCTCCTCCACGCCAGAGAAAGCAAAACCGTGGGCCTGGTACTTATAGATCCTAGGAGACACACAGGGCTGCAGTCCTGGTGCAGAAAGGCTTTCGGCTGACCACCTGCCACTGGGGACCTGTGCCTGGGTGGCCCACCAGGAACTGGTCACCTCCTCTACATATGGCAGGGTGGGAGACAAGGCCGGTTATGTTCCCCGTGGCCTGCTCTCTGGCTGGGGTGGGCCTGTCCCACCTGAAGGCACAGTGTAGAGGTAAGGAATCCCACTAGACCTGGTTTACATCATGGCTGCAGAATGACAACTATGTCACCTCTCTGAGCCACTGCCTGCCTGAGGTCATAGTCCACAGCCCTTTCTTCAGCCAGCCGGGCCTGCCAGGCAGCAGTGGGCCACGGCCCAACCCTGCTGGCACAGCCCCCTCTCCAACAGCGTTGGCTCTGCCCTGGCTTCTAGGACCACGTTGGCCCTGATGGCAGCAGCCTCATGCCAATGCTGTCACCTCTCTGCTAGCCCAGCCTGTCCTCACCTCTGGCTTGATCTGACAGGGCTCCCACTCACCCTCAAGCTCACGTCTTGTCCCTCTCCTGCTTGCCTAATCTCAGGGACTTGCATTGACTGGTAGATTACTGGACTGGCTGGCCTTTGAAATGCTGTCTATTCTGGGGCTGCTCTGTAAACATCTGGAGTTTTGTTATCAACGGGGCACCAGAGGGAGGTGTCCAGAAAGCAGACAGAAATGTGGGTCTCAACTGAAGGGGACACTAGAGCTGACAAGGAGAAGTTATCGCCCACAAAAGTGAGAAGTCAACATTACAGGTCTGGAAAAAACTGGCGAAGGAGAAAGTATCAGAAAGAAGAAAGGGGGTAAGCTTTGGGGGACATCTGGAGAATGTAAGCTGTGCCCTCACCAGCAGAGCTGTAGAAGTGGAAAGGGAGTGAAGTCCCAGGAAGCAGGGAGGGAGGGCACAGCCCAAGCTGACACTCAAGGGGCACAGATGATAAAGGGGCCTGAGGAGCAGCCTCAGAAGCAGCGAGCACCTTTGGAAGGGACTCCGCAGGAAAGGCATGCGGCAGCTTGGTGAGTGAGTGACAGAGTGAGACTAGATCACGTGTCCTCCATACCTGAGACTCAAGGTGATGGGGAGGGGCTGGGACCCACTGGTTCTTGATGGAAAAGCTGGGGGACAGCAAAGTCTGTAAACGGTGGCCCCCAGGCATGTTTAACTTGTTTTCAAGATGAATTGGTTACAAATGCTGAAAAGCTGGGAGATTTCACATATCGCCCTGGATTTCCAGCTTCTGCAGAACCGGAAGATCTGTCTACGTAAGGTGGGCACTGCACACGGCTGGCCGCAGCTGACTGCAGGGGAATGCTGGCTACCTCCTCCTCCTTGTTCTGCTGGTCACCCACTCCCCACTGCCCCCTGTTCTCTTCCCCCTGCTGTTTCTCTGATTCACACCCTGGTTCGGCCTTGCAGGTGACTGTGTTTGAAACCCACGCTTTTATCAGTGTAGCAGGCGGAAAGAGAATGAATGCTGGTGTGACCACACAAGGGAGACCATCCTTGCACCCAGTAAGGCCACTCCTCATGCTAGAAGCTTGCTCTCAGCCTGCACCGAATTGTGCTGGGCTCTCACAGCCAGCAGGGACCTTTTCCTTTTGCACAATGCACTGTCAAGCTGCTCCCTTCCCCACCTTCTCCTCTCCCCCCTGTAACACCCGCCCCACCCCACGGCCCGCCAGCCCTACCTCATGAACTTCTCCATGACCTCCTCCACCCACATCTGCAGCCTCAGGAAGCTGATGCCGTAGTGCCACCAGAGGCGGAACAGGTTCAGCAGGTACCAGTCGGTCTCCTCCAGCACGAAGTGCTCCCCGCCGAAGATGGCGCTCCTGCCCACCACCTCGCGCCGCTGCCTCAGCCCTGCAGAGATGAGGAGGCGGCCCTCGGGTCCCCTTCAAAGATTCGGGGCCTTCCGATGCCAATGGTCTGGCTCCGTTAAAGGAAATACAAACACTATGGTTTGTTCATTTGTGTTGCTTGCTTATGAACAGTAAACAGATGCACTGCGAAAACGTTTAGCCTTCCTAATCAATGAAAAAATGAAAACGAAAATAATGTGCCATTTCACGTTTTTTTCAACAGGGATCCACTCAGCTACAAGGGAGGGAAATGCAGATGTCATCCCAGAATGTCTAGGGGCTGACAGCCACAGGCCTTGCTTTGAGATGGCGGCCCTAGGTGCCAAGATCACATAGAAATCATCACAGCACCTTACAGCCCTCCTGTACTCCACACCTTGCAGAGCGATGGACTCCTAAATACGGATACAGCTGCTGTGATTTATTCTTTCCCCCACTCCCACTACTATACACACTGCTCTGCACCGTAGCAACACACTGCATCTTGGAGTATACTATAGCTAGGCATAAAGGACTTCCCCATTCTGGCTGCTGAATAAATACTGTGCATATTTGCAATGATTTAGTAAACCCCAGTTCCCAGTGGGTGGGCAGATAGGGGATTTTCAACCTTTCGCTATTACGAACAATGCCGTGACGTTGTATGTGGGCCATTTTGTACATCTGCAAGACCACCTGTAGGATCATTTCTGAGAAGTGCAACTCCTGTGTCAAACAGTACGTTTATCTGTGGTTCTGAAAAATGCTGCCCGATTTGAATCCCAGCTCTCTTGCTTATTAGCCACATGGCTTTAGCTGAGGTGCATACATTTTCTGAGCCTCAGTTTCCCCAGGAGGACACCTAACATTCACCGTGCAGGCTGGTGGGGAAGACTGGAAGTAATGCCTACATACCACCTAGAAGGGTGCCAAGTTATCTGGCACCAGCCTATGGAAGCTGATATGATCATGATTATTAAGAGGCAGCAAATTGAAAGGGAAAGAAACTGGCCTGGGAGTCAAACCTGAGTTCTAATCCCGGCTCTGCAACTAACTCACTGTGTAACCTCAGGCAAGTTCCTTCCCCTCTCTGGTCTCAGCTGCTCCATCTGTAAAATGAGGAGATGGGGCTACATGACCTTCTGGACTTGATGGTCTAGGCAGATGCTGCCGCCAGCCGCGGGGCGCTGGGTGCTGGAGCCCCAGGACTGCACACTCACCCAGGAGCTTGACGAAGTCCTGCATGTGCAGGCTCAGGGAGTGGAAGGAGGCGGCTCCGCTCTCGTAGTGCTGCTTGTTGACTGAGATGGTGGCCAGGCGGCCACCGACAGTCCCCTTCTCATACACGTCGATCTGCACCCGGGGGCCAAAGTGCTGCTGGAGGAAATGGGCCACAGCAGAGCCCCCGATTCCAGCCCCGACCACCGCTGTCAGCAGCCCACAAGGCAGGGATGGAGAGAAACAGAGTATGGGAGTGAGAGGCTGCACGTCACACCTTTGTGTCCTCCTGCCCTGGTGGTTCCCAGGCGCTTGCATTTCACAGGCTTGTAACATTTCAAAACGGATATTTGTAGACTGAGTTGTGAGTAGAGCTATTAATAATAAGCAAAGACAAACCTGAAAACTGCCTCCTACTATAACCTTCATTTTATAAAGAAAAAGATATTATAGCAGCAAAAAAATTTCAAAATCCAGGATGCCTATTTAAATAGATTTAGTTTCATACAAAACTCACTACATTGCCCCAAATTTTCTTATTTCACTACGAATTGATAAAAACAGATCCTGAGCAGCTCTGTTTGGTGGGTCAGTGTTTGGAAACCACTCCTCAATCCAGGGGTTGGCATGCTACAGCCTGCAGGCCAAATCCAGGCAGATGCCTGTTTTTGCAAACAAAAGTCTTATTGGAACTCAGCCATGTCCTTTCTTTTACTTATTGTCTATGGCTGCTTTCATGCTAGGCAGAGTCAGTAGTTGCAGCTGTGCTGTATGGCCTGCAAAACCTAAAATATTTACTCTCTGGCCCTTTACAAAAAGTTTGCCAACTCTTGGTCTAAACCATCCTACCACCTGACATTTAAATCATTTCTTCGCCTGTGTTTACCAAGGCTGGAATGCACCCTGAGATGGGTTGCTCATTACCTTATAGGGCACTCTTCCAGTTTGGACTCTTGTTACAAAATTTCAGTTTGTTGAGGTCTTTTTTTGGGTCTTATCATCCACATCTTTACTACACTCCCGCCTTCCTGTTATTTGCAAATTTGGTTTACGTGGCATTAGTACTCTCATCCAAATCACTGATAAAAACATTTCATGGGACAAGGCTCGGGGCTTAGACAGATATTAATCATTAAATAGCCCTGTGAAGAACAGTAAGCCATCCATGAAGCTACTGAACTGGACTTCCACCTTACCCACAATGTCTCTGAAACATTGCTTTCCTCTCATCTGACAGTCCAGTAACCCTATCCAAAAAGAAAGCGAGATAAATCTGGTGTAATGTGTCCTTACTGGACCCACGTTGGACCCTAGGACCATGAGCTCCTGTCAAGAAGTGACAGGCAATCCTCAGACAATACCAGATTCTTTAAGATCTGGCCTCCCTTTACTTACTCCACTCCCTGCTCTACCCTTGCAGTACTGCACCTTTTTGTCCATCTAGACTTCCTTTATTACGGACACATGCCTCTGCCTGAGCTGTCCCTTTGTCCCTTTTGTCAGGAGTGTCACCACCTTGTGCCTCACCTGTAGCTTGGCTTGCCTGACCCACCTCAGATGAGTCAGGTGTCCCTCCTGCATATTCCCTCAGCACACTGTGCTTACCCCAAGCCTTATTAATTAATTAGTTAATTAATTTATAGATGGAGTCTTGCTCTGTTGCCCCGGTAGAGTGCAGTGGCGCCATCATAGTTCACAGCAACCTCAAACTCCTGGGCTTAAGCAATCCTCCCGCCTCAGCCTCCTGAGTAGCTAGGTCTACAGGCGTGTACCACACCTAGATGAATTTTCTATTTTTAGTAGAGACAGGGTCTCACTCTTGCTCAGGCTGGTCTCAAACTCATGAGCTCAAGCAATCCTCCCTCCTCAGCCTCCCAGAGTGCTAGGATTACAGGCCAGCCATGAGCCACCACATTGTATTTTAATGTTCTGTTTAAGGACAGAGAGCACAGTCACCTCAGATACTATGTTCCCAGATACTGGCAGGCACTAGAGTTCATGAAGTATTTGTTGCATGTTGAAGGAATAAACCACTTCCTCTTTCTCAGTATTTACAAGCCACTTTCAAGAATGTCCTTAACCTTTTCTTTAGACACTGCCTTTCCCCCCTTCCCTTTGAAAAGAGTCCCAAATTACCCATTTTTGTAGAGAAACCGATATTACAAAGCCTAGAAGCTGCCCAAGAGCTATCAGGAAGCAGAAGACATCACCTCATTGTGAATCAGCTCATTCAACCCACACAATTGACACCTCCTCTCTGGTCTATGGTAAGACGTGCTAGGGCACAAAGATGAATCAAACAGGGCTTCTGTCCCCCAGGAGCGCAGCATGGAATGGACATAGACTGATACACAATTAGCTGGGACAACTCATGACAAAGTGCAACTATGGGGTTACAGGAGTCCTGGGAGGAGGCAATGAATTCTGCGCCAGAGGGTGTGGGGACACAGGCGTCACAGGGGGAATAACATTTGATCGTGGCTGCTGGAGGACAATCGGCTTTGCTAGTGAGCAGAAATGCATGCTCTGCGGGAACAGCATGAGCAGGGCAGCTTGTTAACTATATGGGTGGGTTTAAAGGGTACTGATGCCACACTGAAGCATTCAGAGTTCATGCTGCAGGAGCCCAAGGATTAGGACATTGTAATAGGAAGCTTCTTGATCTTGTTGGGCAGAGTCCAAACCACCAAGGGCGGACAGACAGAGGCTCCTGTCAGAGGACTGAGGAAAATCAGGAAAGCTAAAGGGCAGCTTGGTGTTGCCAAGTGTCCTGCTCTGGATGACTCTTGGGTGAGGTGGGCATGGACAGTTGGAAGGGGCCAGGCAGAAAGCTGTATGTTGCCACAATGCAGCTGTTCTGCTGGGAGGAGGTCCTGATCCTTCTCCAATGGTCAGTGGGCAATGTCCTGTCCTTCTGCCTGTTTCCAAGAAAAATGGGAGTGCCCTGCACCCCTGGATACTGCCTGCCTAACTCTTCCCTACCTTCCAAAGCCTGGCTCACAATCCACTTTCTCCATGAGGTCTTCTCTGGCCACTCTAGCCCTCAGGATTCTTTCCTCAGAAAACTCCACACTCTCAGCCCCAAACTGATTTCTGGCATGCTTCGGGTCTGCCTTAACCCTTTGTGGCCTGAGCTGTGGTTTTGTAACACACAAAGCTTTAGCACTGCACTGGCTCCTGTAAGTCTGTGAGTGCCCATGAGGTGTCCCAAGGCATTCTTGCCAACAGGTGCATGGAGGTTAGCCTAGTGGAGTAGGTACCTCCCACCCCAGAAACCTAGCATCTCTGCCTGTGGGAATTTTATGTGTGAGGGACTTGAAAATCTTTACAAGTCATGTAGAGTTAAAACAATGGTTAAGGGGCGGGGGAAGCAACTACACACATATATGGAACTCTAGTCAATGATATGCACAAGTATTTAGCAAAGTGTCCTGATGTCTGCAGTTTTTTCTGAAATACATCAAAACGTAGGATGGATTCATGGATGGATAGAAGGGTGTGTGTTAGGTATGTGATAAAGCAAGTATGCTAGCAGTTAATGGCAGAAGGTAGGTGGTGGGTGATCACTACAGATGATCACTATAAAATTTTTTCAACTTTGCTGCACATTTGAAAATTTTCAAAATAAAGTATTGGGAGAACTGCACAAATAAAAAATGACATGACTGCTATTAAAAAGTTCCCCACTCAGTCAGCAAATCTCCAGCGGATCTACTGTTCTGTCTCTGCAAACACTGTCTCCTACGTGCCCAAGGTGTGGGCTTAGTTGTTACTCCCAGGAAGCCCTCCCCGGGCCACCAAGACTGCAGTGAAGGGCCCTTCCTCTGTACACACGGTACTTTCTCAGCTTAGCACGGACTTCCCTGTACTGAGGTCTCTCCTCCAAGCAGGAACTAAAGCACTCCGCCACACAGACAGCCCTCAATAACCCTGTGTGAATGCCACCGTCCAGACCCTGTCCTCGGTCACCCAGGCGCCTAGCAAAGAGCCGGGTCCAGGGCAGATGCTCGGTGACCCCGGACCTTCCGGTGAGATCAGCGGCCAGTCCTGCCCAGGCCTCTTTTCCGCTGCAGGTGGCCCTCTTCCCAAGCCCGAGCCACCTTCCCCATCAGCACCGGCCCGACTGCGGCCCCCTTCCTCGCCCAGTCCCTGCCCCCGCCTCTCCCCCACCCAGCCCCTCTCCCGAGGACCCTCCCTGCCCCCACCGGGCTGCTGCCGGCTAACAACCCCTTTCCCGCCCAGCCCTCCCCTCATCCCCACCCCGCGTCCTTCCCGCACCGATTTTGCCGGGCGGGGCGTCTCCGCCTGCAGCGGCGGCGGCGAGGAGCGCGGCCAGCGCGGCGAGGAGCGCGGCGGCGCGGGCCATGGCGGGCGGCGGGCGGCGGGCGGGGAAGCACGCCGGGGCTCCGGCGCTCGCGGGTTGGCGCTCGGCGCCCCGCCCCGCCCGGCGCCCCGCCCCGCCCCGCCCGGCGCCCCACTGGCCGTCCCGCCTTCCAGCCTCGCAGGTTCCGGCCTCTCATTGGCCGAGCAGCCGTCCCTCTCCAGTACGAGGGCCTCATTAGCTACAGCTCTCTCGGGGGGCACGCTCTCTCATTGGCTGCCTCCCTGTCCCGCCTCCTGGGTGCGGGTTCCTCATTGGCTGGCTCGTCCTCGCTCCGGCGCAGGTGTGCGCGCCGCGAGTTCTCAGCGTCGGGACCGGGGCCCAGCAGCAGGGAGGTGGGCGGGAGACGGGACTGGAGCTTTGAAGACTCGGGTTATGCCCAGCCTCTGACTCACTAGCTCGGCAGTGTGCTTTCTCTGTGCCTCACTGCTTTCTCTTTTGTAAAACGGACCTCACAGTCCTGCTCTGCCTTTCTAGGTGGTCGTGACGATCGTGAGAGACGAGAGATGTGAAATGTTTGGCAGTGTCCGCATGCGCCGGAAATTGCTGACCAGCAATTTGCCGTCCAGCCAGCGTGGCTAGACGCTACCCTTATGCACTCGCTGAAACAAATTCGTATGCTTCGATACTGCTGTTTTCGCGTGCAGTTTTTATGTCTTTAATAGCTGCCTTCTACTTCCTAAAAAAGGTGAGGGTTTCATCCAGTCTCTTTTCAGAAAGGAAAAAAGGTAAGAAGGAAGGGATAACTTCCCGTTTACATCCTCTAAGAAAATAAGAGCAGCAGCTCAGTGTGGTTCCCCACGCTGTGAAAAAACAGATTTCCTCTGGCAGAAGATAAATTTAGGGGGATGAGTTTCAGAATAAAGAAAATCCATATTTATTCAGTCAGATTATGGCTAAGGGAAGAAACTGAAGGGATTCAGAGAAAGGTAAAAGAGTTTGCGGCTGGGGTTCTAAGTCAGCTTTGAGCCTTAATTTAATAGGGCCAAACGGCATTACTACTAGTAAAAGTGGTAGATGAATAAACATGGATTTCTTATAATCTTTAAAAAAATTTTTTTTTGGCAATTTTTGTGTCAGAATGCAACACCTTTTAAGTTCATTTCCAGACATTTAAGATATTCCCTGAAAAATTTTTTAAAGCAAGCATTCATTGATCACTTTGTGCCAAGTTCTCTTATGTACTGACTTATTCTGATTCTTGTAGTTTGTTGTAGGGTAAATCATATTAACATCAAAATTCATCTTTTTTTTTGTTTGTTTTTTCCTTTTGCACCCTGTCTTTTGCTCTCCCTTTGCTGCAACAGTGGGTCTGGTCATCATCTGTGGCGCATGTACCATATTCTGTAAACCTATATCTTGCTTTTGCCATATAATCCTATCTTTCTCTCCTCCATAAATCTCATTTTCATGCTTCCTAAAAAATTTTTTTTCACCTTTTAATTTATGAAGATTCTCTGCCAATCTCAGAGCTGGGAATAGAAAAAAGAAAAAATAATTTTTGAAGAAAAAGAGTTGGGGCTGCATCTGGTGAAAGCCTTCTTGCTGGTAGAGACTCTCAACAGAGTCCTGAGGTGGCACAGGGTTATCACATGGCACGGGGGCTGAGCATGCTAGTGCCAGAAATTCATCTTCTTGACTCTACTTTTCTTTCTTCTTTGTTTTTTTTGGAGACAGAGTCTCACTCTGTTGCCCTGGCTAGAGTGCCGTGGCATCAGCCTAGCTCACAGCAACCTCAAACTCCTGAGCTCAAGTGATCCTTCTGCCTCAGCCTCCCGAGCAGCTGGGACTACAGGCATGCACCACCATACCTGGCTAATTTTTTCTATATAGTTTTAATTGGCCAATTAATTTCTTTCTATTTTTATTATAGATGGGGTTTTGCTCTTGCTCAGGCTGGTTTCGAAGTCCTGACCTTGAGTGATCTGCCCGGCGTACTTTTATAATTTTAGGGTCCTTTGTAATTCTTGAATCTAGAGCTGTTTTCTTCTAGCATCCCACTGACAATGTGTGAGCTCATCAAAATTATAAGACAAGTTCTAAAGAGCTGGTAAGAGGAAAAGCAGGAAGGCACAAATCTGGTGGTACAGAGGTGACACCAGAGACTGGGAATGAGGTGGGGCGACTGAATCAGTTATCTGCTGCTGTGTAACAACCCACTCCAATAGTCCAGTTTGCCCACAAATCTGCACTTGGGCAGGGATCCGGTAAGATCAGCTCATCTATTCCATGTGGTGTCATTTGGGGCTGCTCCACTGGGGGAGGGAGGACCCACTTTCAAGATGGCTCACTGGCCGTCAAGAAGGTGCTGGCTCAGCTAAAAGCTCAGCCAGGGCCCTCAGTTTCGTTAGGTTCCAACGGTGAGCATCCCAAGACAGGAAATGGGGCTGCCGGTTTTAAAAGGTTTGGGTCTGGAAATTGACAGTGCCATTTCCACTGTATTCTACTAGTCAAGCAATCATAAAGCTCCAAGATTCAAGGAGAATGGCCATAGATAAGCCCTACCCCTCAATATAGGTGTTAAGGAATTCTGAAGCCATGTTTTAAAAGCACCACAGTGAATTTAAGAGCGTGGACAAGTTTGAGTGGGTAGGAATAAGAATATATTTATCGACTAGCACTGGGAATAGGGGAAACAATAATTTATGGAGCCAGGGTGTACAAACAGGATTGGAAATTGAGGAAAATGCAAGGTCAAATCCCAGGAAAGGCAGGTGTCAGACGGCCATTCAGCCAGGAGGCTGGGTATATGAAGGCCAGCTGAGAAGCAGGGGTCAAGAAAAGGGCCACGCAGGCAGAAGTTGGGAAAGAGGATTGGCATGGTGGCTGGTGCCAGTAATCCCAGCTACTCAGGAGGCTGAGGCAAGAGGATGACTTGAGGCCAGGAGTTTGAGACCAGCCTGGGCAACACAGTGAGACAGTCTTTAAAAAAAAGTTGGGCAGGACAAGAAGCTGAAGGCTAGTACAAGGCCACATGCCAGTAATCTGGTTAGGAGTCCAGCAGTGCAAGTACAGTAGTCAGAGCAGATAAAGACAATTAGAACCAAGAAGGAAACCCAAGAAAACAAGGCAATGCCAGAAAGGAAGCCAGAAATTGTAGTCCAGATCTAAGAAACAGGAATCAGATAGAGGCAAGTCAAGGAGATAGAAAAACAGACAAGACTTCAATACTGAGGCAGTGTGTGGAAAGCTTATACTGCATCCACTTGGCTGTGCTGCTGTGAGATCTCAGGGTACCTCTCCTGAGCATCAGCAAGGTGGCTCAGCAGTCAGTGAAGTGACCTTATAACACACCATATGCAATATGAGTTAGGCAAAGACTCCACACACCTGAACTGCAGTTATTGCAATTTGGATTTTATTAAAGTTGTTTCTGAATATTACCTTTCATCCTTACTTTTTCCTATTTGATTTTGCTTTAGTGTTTGCAGAAATTTTCATGTATCAAATCCTTTGCCATAAATGAGAGCACCAAATAACTTACATTAATATTAAATTGACTGATTCTTTTACAGTAGTAAGAAAAGTCAGTAAAAGATTTGTAGAATCCGAGTACTAAAACACCAAGATCTCCCTTCAAGTGAGCCAAAGTTTCCTTACAGATCATCGGTAGGCCAATGTTTTTCACTTTACCATTAACACAGAAATAATTAAGAACACTGACACAATTTTCTTGCTCGTTCAGCCTGAAAATGTGGTTTTCTTGTGGTGTGGTTAATAAAAAACCCCAGAAACTGGAAGGAAAATAAGTCACTGTTAATGATTAGCTTACAGGTTTTTTTGTAATCATTACTTAACCAGTTTTTCCCTTTACCTAGACTTTAAACAGCTATAAAAATGTAGGAAAAATAATATGCATAATAAAATAAATATCTGAGGGCCTACTGTAGTAGGCAACATTTCATTCAATATTCACAATATCATGCGAGTATTATAACCATTTTACAAATAAGGAAACAGGCTCAGGGGGTGAAATGACAGGTGCCCAAAGTCACACAGGTGACTGAACTGGGATTTATGTTCAAGTCAATGCTAACCAAGCCTATGCTCTATTATGCTGCTCTGCCTTCCTTAAGCCCTTCAACTTGAGATTCTTACTATTTTAGCTTAATCTTCTAATTCTAAATTTATACTTTTAAGTCTGCAAAACTACTGAATAATAAAAGAACCTAAAATTATTCTCAATCTACCTGCAAAAACAGGAAGTGCAACAGAGTATTAGAAAACTCTTCAGGTAATCATAACATTCCATACATAAAATTATGGCTAACTCTAATTCATTGGTAATGATAGCTAGCGATCAAAAACACACAATTATAATTGGCTCATTTTCTTCTTGTCATCTGTCAATCTCAGAAATGAAGGCAAAAAAAGGACAATTTCCTATTGTGAAATTTGCTCATTAAATTTATAGTATGCACTTAGTGGGATGCCAGAAGAGGCTCTGGTTTTAAAATCTTACCACCAGTCTTTTGATTGCATTTTAAAAGTGCACATTTACTTGTTTTTAAGTGTCTAAATCTGATGAGAGATGGTAGGGCTCACAGGGGGATGGCTTTATCGACAGTCTATTTAGTGTCTTAGAATTATCCATGTCTAAGAGGGTAACTTTTACCACACCACTGAATGAGATGAGTTCCAGTGAGAGTGGATTTATTTTATGCGTAACTAAAACCTAAACCTATGCAATCTGGATATTTAACAACATCTCATTGTCTGCTGGGGACTTAAATGAGTGAAGTTAATATCTAGTTCCTCATTCAAGTTCTCACTGAAATGTGAGAGTTTTTTTCCCTTTGGGTCCAGTCCTAAAAAAACTAGATTTTCATACTTCAGAAGCAGAAAGGGTATGTTTAGATCATTAAAGTTTCCTCCAACATTAAACTATCCATAATTGACATCCTTTCTAAAGTCTGACTGATGTATCATTCATTCATTAAGTCATTTATTAGACAAATCTTTTACAGAACATCAGCTATAAGCAAGACTAGAAAAAATAAACATATAGGTCCATTAACTGCATAAGATTAATACATGAAAGGAGAGCTAAATGTTTATATAAATGTGACCTAACACAGATATGAAAACTATGAAATAAAGCTTCTCAATGTAAGAGAGGTAGTAATTTGTGAGTACCAATTAAAAAACAAAATTTTTTCATGGGCTGTGGTGGCACATGCCTGTAGTCCCAGCTACTAGCGGGGCTGAGGTGGAAGGACCACTTGAGCCCAGGAATTCAAGGCCAGCCTGGGCAACATAGCAAGACCACATATCTGTGGAATGAAAAAAAAAAACAGTGGTGGGGGGAATTTGCTAAGAGTGGAGAATACTTATATCACAAACAATAATAAAAAGGACGAGTAAACTTTCAAAAAAAACCTTTCAGCATAAATACATAAAATGAGAAATTGTGGGAATCTAAGTTTTGTCCTGCTAACTCTCCCTTATAATCCAGTAAAGGATCATAAGGCAAATGTGACAAAGGGGCAGAGAAGGGCAGGCTGGTGGAATGAGATGTTGTGGGTAAATGTAATAGACCCCTTTGGGTCACTGCTGCCTCAGTTTGCCTGAAATGATCATATACCTAGGGAGGCTGAAAATAATTTAAAGATAACTCAGAGCAAAGAAAGTACAAGGTTTCTTGGCCATCCTTGCTTGAAAGGGATCTGGGTATCTTGAATTTCTTGACATTCCCTGTCTTCCAAGTCTTGCCTGAGCCTTTAGCCCCTGCAAATGGGAATATGAAAGGGCTGAGCACAGGACAATGATGTGAGCATGAAGCCTACCTAGTAGGGTCTACAAGGAACAAGAGATGGCTAAAAGAAAAATAATAAAACAAAAAAGAGAAGTCTTGAAAATCTATGTGTATAATACTCAACTCAAATGATTTTTACAACCATAAAGCTTTATCATCTAAGTACCCAAATGATGAACCAATCCCTACTGTCTCCTTTTTCCACAAAATATAAGATGTTACACAATTCCTGTTATAGGGACCACTGGAAAGGAATATTTAGTTGAAAATACATAGTTAAAAAGGAATTTGGATTCAAAGTCATCAGAGTACCAATCTAATTTTCCTAAACATATTTTGACAAAGGCCACAGGAACATTTGTCACATTGTTCAAATGCCCAATGGCAAGACTTCTGATGAGACCAAACAGGTCACATGAAATCAATAGAATATCTTATAAATAAAGCCAATATGACTAAATTCAAAGCATATCACATGAAGTACTTCATGTACAATACAAACCTAGTTTAATAAATAAAAGAAACACAGGTGACTGCACTCTGGAAGAACATTCAGTTCCTGATGATGGATGGCCTGTTCAAAGTCTTCTCTGAGACTCCACCGCCACTTCCACCCGAGCAAGTCTAATGGTACGGCCATGAAGTTTATAGCCGTCTTGCCTTACTAAGGCCACGGTGCCAGGCTGCACCCCAACACCAGCTGGCACATGACAGATGAGTTCATGTTGATGAGGGTCATATTTGTCACCAATGGGTGTTAGCTTCTCCAGGCCATGCTTGGCAAACACACTTTTCAGCTTTGCTTCTAAAAGTGACAACCCTCGGAAGACCTTCTCCAAAGTGAGCTTCTGGTCCCCGAGCTCTGATTCTTCAGAAATGGACTCTGTAGTCTTCTCCAAGATGTCTGCCACCTCCACCAAATCCTTACAGAAACTCTGGATTCCTGCAGAGAAACCAGATATTTTTATTGTTTGTGAGGAAATCACTCTTCCCTTGAGGGAAGGCCTAGTTAGGTGACTGGTATACTGGATGGCCCAGAAAGTGGCCAGGTTGCCACACAGGACTCAGATGTCATCACTGATTACCACCCCGACCCAACTGACAAGTCAGTATCTCTCTCGGAAGGCAAATATGACCAGATATCCTACTAAGAAATAGAAAAGATGGTTAGAGCCCAAGAAATAGGTAAGACTATATACAATAGGCTCAAATATCTGTCTTTTAAAAACAATTATTTTTATGCATCTTGAATTTTTACTGCTAGTCACCTTTAGTATTGATTTATGAACATTTTGAAAATTCCTGCCTATCTCAGCTGGGCTAAGTCATACATCCTCAACAGAGACAAGGCATTAATATTTCGTGAGGAGAGACTTTGCAACAATAAAAAGAGTTGACCACATTATGCTAAGTGATGTCAAGACTGGTTTATTCTTGAGGACTGGCTTAACAGAACAGGAATGTAAGAAACATCCATGGATGAGGCAAGTCTACTATGAAGTTGCTGGAGATGGGCCACAAAACGTGTCTGATCTTCTGTGAGTCCCATGAACTGTTAGAAGACAAATGTAAACTCATTTGTTGAGAAATATCATTACTGCCAATTCTAAAAAGGAATATCATCCTCAGAGAGGAGGCAACAGAGAGGAAAAGAGCGTAGCCAGGAGATATTTCCAGGGAACCAGGCTTTGTGTTATCAAATTTTCACAAGATACCTCCTCTTACCACCCCCATTAAGGATGGCAGCCATAAAATACATTAATGGGTCTTAACAGATAAGCTATAAATGAGATTAGACAAAGGCTTGAAAAGCATGCTGATAAGATCAGACTTCCACTCAAAGTAAAAAAAAAGTTGTGTTCTGATAAAGATCAATCAGGAATAGCAAAGGCACCCATGGCTATTCAAAGGAAGAAAATACTATAATAAAATTTTGAAAGCAGTAAACTTCTGGGCTGAATTGTATACTGCCAAGGTAAGAAGACATTTTTATTGTCAATAAATCTCTCACCAAATATCTTGGCGTCTTCCACACATCTCTGGGTTCGCCTCTTTATGTTTTCACAGTCAGCTACAGCTCTCTGGTATCTCACCTGAACATCAAAAGCAAAGTCAAAAGAATGAAATAAGAAATGCTTATTGGTGAAAAAGACTGTTTTTGCTTACTTTACAAATTTCATCCTTGTGATAGTTTTTTTTTTTTTTTTGAGACAGTCTTGCTCTGTTGCTCTGGGCAGAGTGCAGTTGTGTCATCATAGCTCACTGCAACCTCAAACTCCTGGGCTCAAGTGATCCTCTTGCCTTAGTCTCTGGAATAGCAGGAACTATAGGTGTGTGCCACAATTCCCAGCCAATTTTTCTATTTTTAGTAGAGATGGGGTCTCTCTCTTGCTCAGGCTTAGTCTCGAACTCCTGAGCTCAAGCGCTCCTCCCACCCTGGCCTCCCAGAGTGCTAAGATTACAGGCGTGAGCCACTCTGCCCAGCTTTGGTAGGTTTTTATATAACAAACTAGGAGTTGTAGAAATCTTAGATTGGCCACTCCAAACCCTCAGCCAAAGCAGAAACCTACTCTTTAGCTGCCCTGATAAGTTAGTCATTTAGTCTGCCAGTTTGAACAAACAATTTTCAAGCTCATAATATTTTCAGGAAAAAGCCTGTTTCTTCCCACTTTCAGCTAACACTGCCAACCTCTACCTTTCTTTCATTGCATTGAACTCTAGGACAACTGAGAATAAGTTTTAAAAGTATGCCATCTATTTGAAGGCAGTTATTTTTTGGCCCCTTTAGTCCCTTTCTCTCTCATTCTTATAATTCCTGGTTGCTTCAGTTGCTCTCCAAGACATACTTTCCAGCCTCCTCACCATTCTGGATGGGCTTGCTTTGGAATTACTCTGGTTTATCTATCTCCCCCAAGTGTGTCTGTCAACCCAGGACTGAGTCCAGTATGCCAGATGTGGTCAGATCAGTATAGAATAAGGGTCAGTGGTCTCACACATTCAACATTTGTTGTCTACTCCATGCCAGGCACTATACCTCCTTTAAACTGCCAAATTATCAGATATCCAAGTGCTGTGGCACCACAGAGAATTGGAAAGAGATGATTCTCCTTAGCCAGTGGCCCTTTTGAACTACTGCAGATTTTTCTGCCTAGTATACTGAGCAAGAGAGTAGAAGAGGGGTAGGGGTGGGGTTTTATAAAGTGCCAATTAGAGGAAACTTCATTTAAAAATGGATACAAAAAACTTTACTTGGATATTTAAACTAGAGAGAGGATGTGTAACACAGATAATATAAAATTTACTCACTGTTAAATCTTGGACTTCCTTCTCCAGTTTAACAGCTTTAATCCTTAAGGCTCGTTCAGCAAGAGAGGGCCGAAGCTCATCAGGAGGGTCCTCGGAACTGCAGTCCTCACCAGCAGTTCTCTGGGTGGCAGTGCTGAATGGAAGCAGCCAGCCCCTAAAGTGGGAGTAAGGTGGCACATAATGAAGAAATGATATCATAAAAACCCAAAATTATAACAAAATTTAGAGACGATAGGGTTCCCAGACTGACTCTCTAGAGAAAGTGTTTTCAGTTACAGTAACTAATGAACACTTATGAAGCCCTTATTATGTATCAGACAGTTTTACCTGAATCATCTCTTCACCTAACAACATGTGAAATAAGTACTAGTATCATCCCTATTTTACAGAAGAGAAAACTGACACTGAGAGGCTTAAGACTTAATGGCTTTCTCAAGATCACACAGCTAGCATTCTGCTGACTCAGGATACTGAGCATCAAGCAGTAGAAACAGCCACAAGTACATACACCAAAGACAGCAAAGAGGAAACCAAGTGCTAATACCAGAACCAGAGGGGCAATATCACAAGCAGGAATTAAAAATCACAAAGTCTTACAGTTCTGGTTCAATCCTTCATTTTACAGATGGGAAAAATTAAGTCCTTATCAAACTGGACTTAAGCTTAGAATTTTAAGCCTTCTTGACCACAGGTATATGGCTTTTAGGTAAGAGAATCTATGCTGAGAAAGAGAAATTCTGAGTTGGGAACACACCTAAATGTAAAACCAAGTCAATGAAATACTTATAGATATTATATTCACTAGTTATGTAATCTAAAATTTTGTACAGCTGAAATATTTGACATTTAGTTCAGTTCACACAGGAAGGAATTTAGACTACTTTATAGATCTTGAACTGTGGCAGTTCCGACCCCTAGTTCAAGGAAGTCTCCAATACACATCTTGGGTCCTCACAATCTGATTTCAAGTAAAATTATCAGGAAAATCAATCAGTGAGTACAGGAGCTTGTTAAAACAAATAGCTAGCTTATTTATACAAACTGCCATATATCAGAGAGTGGTCATTGAAGTGACAGCTGAGTAAAGATTTAAAGAGGGTAAAGGAGGTTTCTTTAAGAAAGAAGAGCATTCTGGGCAGTGCAAACAGCTAGTTTAAAGATGTGGGCAAGAGGACTTTTATCTTCCACACTTTCTGGGCTGGCCTTGAATTTAATTATTATGATCTAGTGTCTGATTATACAAGGTTCCAAATTCTTGGTTCAGAAAATACAATCACCACAGATCTTGAAAATTACACAGGTTGAAATACCGCCTTCCTCCTAAAAAATCATTCACTCAACTGAAAGCAGGTCAATATATCTTTAGGGCCTCTTTGGGAGGCTATGGTGCCTGAGCACCATAGCAAGATCCTGTCTCTACAAAAATTAAAAAAAAAAAAAAATTCTTAGGGCCAGTTAAAAGAGAAAATACTCAGAACTCAGATGGAGAAAAAGATGGGAGTTACAGCCAATCCCATATTCTTACTGCTTTAGAACTGGAGTGAGGGGAAATCTATCAGAACGAACCATTTTTCTTCTGGTCATTTCCCTACATCACCAACAAACTGCCCAGAAGATTCGCAAAAAAGCCAACCAAACCAAACCAAACCCCGACGTCTGAATTCAGCTCCTCACCCAGGTGCTACAGGACTGTTGTGGTCTGATGTGTTAAGATAAAAACAATGACAAATACTTATACAAATTTACCAGCTCTTTTCCACTCTCTCCTGCAGCTTAATTTACAATTTGGAGGTCTAACTCAGTGATGTTTTTATTCTCTTTTCCTAGGAAGAAACAGTCTACAGGAAGTAATCAACATCTCTCATTAAATAAAAGCGCCGATTCTAGAGCTCTGCCTGGTTCTACCACTTTCCAAGTATTTGTAAGTTTGGAAAAGTTACTTGACTTTTCCAAACATCAGTCTCCTGAATTAGTAAACACGGAATAATAAAAAGAACTACCCATAGTTTTGCAGTCGGCATGGTAAGTGACCAATAAAAGCTGCTGATGGATCAAAGCAGCAACTGGAACTTCAGTGTCCCTAAGGCACGTGGAAGGGCCGTAAGGAGAAATCAAGTCCAATGCCCTCTTCTTATCGACAGGTAGAATTATGCCCAGATAAAGGAGATGGGCCAGGCGTAGGGTCACACGGAGTCGGGGGAAGGAACCCATCTTTACCCGCAGATACCAAAGGGGAGAAAAGGCGGGGAAATAGATACATCCCAATTCAATCGATGCTTGGGGCTAAAGAGACTTGCCACCTCCTGGGACATGAACTCGGATCTTCCCACCTTTCTCGGTCTGGGAAAAAGGCGCGACTGTGGCCTCAGTTTCCCCATCTGTAAAATGGAGCCGGGAGCGCGCCCGGTCGCAGAGGCCGAGAGGCTTGGTGCGTCCTCTCGCCGGCCCAAGTCTCACCTTCCAGCCCACAACCACCCCCGCCAGCCAGGTCGTCCCTCATAGTCCTCGCGTCCCCGACCCCCCGCCTGCAACGCTTACCTGCTCTCCCGCGCTGTACTCAAGGCCAGGAGGCGCTGCCCCCGCCGCCGGACCGCCCACAGCGACCGCACGGCCATGTTCCCGACTAGGGCTGACGGAAACAGCGCACGCGCAATTGCGCCAAGTGAAGAGACACGCCCACTTAGAAACCACGCTTCCCGGCAGCCTTTGCAGGCGTTTCCCTCTCAGGGCTTCCGGACCGGAACGCTTTATTTCCGGTTTTCCTGTGTGCCGCGCTGTTCCCTCATCCAGTCCTCCGGCTCGAACGCAACACTTCCGGTTCTCGGCGTGCTGGGCGGGTAGGACCCGGCCCTTTCTTAAGTAGGCGCTGAGTTCGCGGTGAACAAAGCAGGTCACGCCTGTGCACTCGTGGAGTTTACATGACATTGTAAACAGTAAATACAAGGGCGATCTAAAGTCAAAATATGAGTGGTGTTTAAAGGCGAGAAGCGTGGTGCTGCGGGAGCCTAGAATACGAATATGGCCGAGTGTGGGATGTTTTCCCAAAGGAAGGAGTTTTTGAGCTGAGAGCTGAAGAGTAGATGAAAAGTGGAAGAAAGGACTCAGGCCTAGGAAAACATCACCTGCAAAGGCCCAGAGAAGAGGAAAGCGTATTGCGTGTAAGGGACTGAAATACATGGAAGAGGGGAGGTAACATAGGACTTGTAGTTAGGTGAGGACAGAGCACGTGAGCAATGTAAGACATTGCTGCCTGAACCCTTACCCATCTCTCTTTCCTGTTTTTTCCTCCAATGCCCTTTTTTCTCTGACTTAACTTTTTTAATGGTGTGTATTGTCTTGTTTCCTCTCACTAAAATATAATCCTCATTAAGACAAATATTTTTGTCCTTTCCTATTGAGCAGTGCCTTAATGTAGATGTTCAAAATTTTTTGCTGAGTGAGATTTAGTTTTATTCTGATGGCACTGGGAACATATGACAGTTCTTACGTGTTTGTATTTTATTTTTTGGGACAGGTTCTTGCTCTGTTCCCTAGGCTAGAGTGTAGTGGCATCATTATAGCTCACTGCGACCTCAAACTCCTGGGCTCAAGTGGTCCGCCTGCCTCAGCCTCCCAAGTGGCTGGGACTACAGGGGCTCGCCATTTTGCCAGCTAGTCTTTACATGTTGGAAGAGTCACTTTGCTGTATGGAGGAGATCGCAAGGTGTTAAGAGGTAGGGAAGACAATACGTTGTAATAGCCCAGGCAAGTGAGAGTGGTGTTCTGTCTTGGGATCACCTCAATAGAGAGACCTTCATAACCACCCTATCCAAAGTAGCCGTGTCCAGCACCCTTTTTGTTTCTGTTTTAGTGTTTTGTTTTGCTTTCTTTTTGTTTCCCAAACTAGAGTGTGAGCTTCATGAGATGTCTGACTTGTTTACAGCTGACTTTGGACATCTAGTATAGTAGGTGCTCAATAAGTATTTGTTGAATGAATTAAGTTGGATGGTGTCAGTGAAGACTGGAAGATTTGGATGAATTTTAGAGATTTAGGATGGAAAGCTGACAGGATGTGAGGATGGACTGGTGATTGTGGTCCAGGGCACTTGGAGTTGCCAGCTTAGTTACCGGATAGCCCCTCAGGAAAAAACAACAAAAACAAAAACACTTTTTCTTTTAAGTAAGAAGTGTTCTTGAGCACTCAGTCTCACCATGACATGACTGGCTTGTATTGTAGGCATTTGTGTGAGATTTTTCTTTTCTGCTTGTCTGTGAGTTCCACGAGGACAGAGCAGGAATATTTGCATCGGAGGCCCAGCTCAAATGTGTTGCAAGCAACACCTTATATTTTCTTTTGGCCTTATGAGAAGGGTGACATGGTTTAGGGAGGTATTATGATCCCCTTTTACATATGGGAAAATTGAGGCTCAGAGAGGTTGGTGAATCTATGCAAGGTCCTACACTGAGGATCCAGTGACACTAGAATTCGGACAGACCAAACATTTGGTAGTGTTGGGAAGGATGGAGCTTCAGGTCCACCTTGGACCTGTGACCTGTACTTTGAAAGAATATAACCAAACAAGGCATCTTAACAAGCAAGAACAAGATCTGGTATCCATGCCTCAGCTATTTTGCTTACATTTCTCCTAGCTGTCCAACCTACACCAAGTGTTCTACATGCATACTTCCATCCATTCATCTGTTTATTAAGTGCTAATGTGCTTCTGAATGCTATAGTGCAAGGGGAGGGGGATACATAGATGAAATAGAGCTTTGGAATTAAGAGTAAGAGTTTTAGGGCCAGACTTGTATTCAAGTGCTGGCTCCACCACTTCCTAACTATGTGAGCTTGGGCAGGTTACCTGACCTCTCTGGGCTTCCATTTCTGGAACTGTGAAAACTGGGATAATATAACCTATATCAGGGTTTTAGTAAAGACTAAATCACCCAGAAAAGTGATTAGTTAGCACCAGGACTGGCTACATAATTTAAAGAGCAAAAGGATAATGCAGAACCTCTTCTTCAAAAATTATTAAGAAGGCAACAGTAGAGCATTAAACCAACAGTAGAGCATTAAACCAAATGTACATTCCTTCTAAGCGTTAGGGCCCTGCGTGACTGCACAGGTTGCATGCCTATGAAGCTGGCCTTGGGAAATACAGTGCTTGACAGATGATAAGTGTTTGATAAATATTAATTATTAATTACTTAGGCTCCCTCCTTTCAAAAGTCCAAGATCTTTTGGTGGAAAAGGACACTTAACCCCAAAATAACAGCATAAGAATGAGTATGACAGACACTGGGGGTATAGTTGGAGTGTTGGGGGCCATTCCAGAATCTACATTTTAAAAAAGAACATTGACAGTGCAGAGTATGTGAACTCCTTTGTCTCTGAAGACACTGAAGTGGAATTTAGATGAAAACTATCAGTTATGGATTGGTTGCCTTTTTGCTTTTGGTGGCTGTAATTACCATGTAAAAGTCATTTCTTCCTTCGTGGAAAGAACACAGGCTTTTGAGTCAGATATTTCTTACCTAATAACAGCCACTATTGACTAAGGATTTCCTATTTCTTGGACACTATGCAAGATGCTTCTTATGTATTATCTCATTAAATCCTACCAGCCATGTTGGGAGGAAATTAACAATTGTTAACCCTGTTTTCACAGATAAGGAAAGCCCAGAGTCAGAAAGAGGTCTAGCGACTCCCAAAGTCACCCTGGTCAGCAGCAGAGGCAGGGCTCAAACCCAGCCTTATCTGGATCTAGGCTCAGAACCCCTAAGTCCTAAGCTTTGCCACTGATTAGCTGGGTCCTCACTTGTCAGGTCTCCAGCTACCTCAGGGGGTAGTAAGATTGGAGTGAGGCTAAAGTATGTAAAGCCTTGGGTGGGGTAAAATATGTAAAGCCTGTAGCAAAGTGGCCAAAGGTAATTGTGGGATTTCCCTTCTCACCTGAGCTAAGCTTTGAGATCTTAAGAGTTAAATGGTTTTTTATCTTTACTGGAGGGAAATGTGTTGAAGACAGCCGCATAAAGTGCCTACAGTGTTGAGACAATAGTGAGTGGCATAGTAAGGGTACTGCCTGGGGACTTGAGGTCCTTGCTCTATAAAAGTATCAAGTGTTTGTAAAAGGCTTAGCACCCACATGGCAGATAAGTCACCATCCTCTTGGTTTTCCCCGATAGTTTTACTTTATACCAGATATGGAAGAGCAGACCAGTGGGCTTCTGATTGCGAGATGATGACTTCATTAGGATAAAGACATAGTGTCTCCTGTTTACCTCAGTGTCATATAAAATAGGTAAAGGACTTGATTGTCAGAAATGACCCCACCCTACAATGCCTGCAACATCCTGTGGACATTAGAACTACATGCTCCTATTATTGAGTCTAACTGTGAGCTTAAAATATGTTAGCTACTGAACTTCTCCTGGCTTCTGTATACACAAGATCTGATTTTAAAACATTCAAATCTAGAAGATTCTAGTAGCTGCACTCTGTCTAGCTCTAAAACAAGTGAGGAATGATTGTACAATTCACATGTTCTCTATAGCTTTTGTTCACATTTATGCAGGCAGGGATAATGTTATTGATTGTTCAGCCCATTTGCTTTGCCCAGAGGTTGTCAGTAATGCCCAGCATGAATCCAGTTGGCACGAAGTGATCAGATGATCAAGTCTTGTGTCTTTACACTACTCCACTAGTGCTTCAACACTGACTTCCTTTGCTCTAAGGATTGGGAGTAGGATGGTGAGAATGGGATGGAATGGCTTACTCACATGTGCTTTCATTTCTTCAGACGGAAAGGCTAAGACATCTAACAAAACCTTTACAACTGTGCAGACTTCTGTCTCCCACCACCCCACATTTCTACCCTTTGTGAAGTCATAAGGATGCCCTCTGTTCCCCTATTCCCTTCTACTTCTTCCCTCCCCATATCCCCTAAAATCATGCAGACAATAAAGGCTGGTCTTTTGGGTGCTCCAGAGAGTGGGGGCCACTTCCAGTCTTCTCCTGGCATCTCCTTGTGATAAAAGCATTTCCACCTGAGGTGGACAAGCTGATATTTCCTTTGGAATGAAGTCTTCATCCTATTTCTAGGTCTTCTTCATTTCCCATTCCTAAAGTACAGAAAGACAAAACAAATCAGTTTGTTGAATTTGTTCTGGTGTGACTTGGATAAACATGTTTCACCATACCTAGTTATATGACGATCTCCACTGGCCAAGTTAGAGACCCTTCAATCCTTGTCCCCTCTTTCTTTCTGTGGCCTGAGTAAGTCACTTTTGCATGCCAAACTCTCTTGTTCCCTCATCCATTCTCAAAACAGTAGCCAGAATGGTCTTTTAAAACTATTGAATATGTAATCATATTCAAAGACTCTTTGCTCAAACTTTCCAGTGACTTTCCATTATGTTAGAACAAAATCCATATTTCCTTCAGTGGCCTGCAAGGCTTTAAATAAAGGACTGGCAGACTATAGCCCATGGGCTAAATCTGGACTGTTGCCTGTTTTGTATAACCCATCAGCTAAGAATGATTTTCATATATTCAAATGTTTGAAAAGAAGTCAAAAGGAGAAAAATATTTCATGTGTTACAATTATATCATAATCAAATTTCAGTACCCATAAACAAAGTTTTATTGGGACATAGGCTTATTCCTCATTTGTTTACATATTGTGTATGGCTTCCTTTGTGTTACAATGGCAGAGTTGAGTGGTTGTGGAACAGACCACATGGTCCACAAAGCCTAAAATAATTAAAATCTGGCCTTTATAGAAAAAGTTGCTGACTGTTGGTACAGATGATCTGGCCCCTAGCTGGTTACTTGTCTGATTTTCTCTCCTAATGCTTACCCTTTGTTCCCTTCACCGGAATCATGTGGATCTTCTTGAATTTCTTTAAACATGTCAAGCTTTTTCCTACTTCAGGGATCTGGCACTTGCTTTTCTCTCTGCCTGGATCATCCTTCCCTCATGCCCCGACATGGGTCCCTCCCTCAAGCTCCATTCAGGTCTCTGCTTATGCCTCAGCTCCCTCATGAATGGATTAATCCATTCTTAGATTAATGGGTTAATGGATTAGTAGGTTATCGTGGGAGTGGGACTGATGGCTTTATGAGAAGAGGAAAAGAGACTTGTGCTGGCATGCTCAGTTCTCTTGCCATGTGATGCCCTGGGCCACCTCCAGACTCAGGGTGCCACCTGAGAGCTTGGGGTTTTTCATCATACATGTGTACCACATTACCTTTTATAAAATCCAAAAAGTTCTGAAACACAGCTGACCTCAAGAGTCACACAGAAGGGACTGTGGGCCAACATCCTGTAGTGAGCCCTGGACTTAGAATTGGACCAGGCAGGTTTGCATCCTGCCCTTGCAGTGATGCCTTGCGTAACCCTGGGCACATCCCATCACCTCGCTCTTCAGTTTCCTCACCTGTGCGACGGAACCTTTCCTGTCTCAGAAGACTCTGTAGGCTCAGAAACCAGATGCCTGAGCTTGTTAGAAATATGTGGTAACGGTGAATAGACTCTGAATGAGATACGAGGATTGTCCCCTCTGAGGAAAGTTTATGAGTTTTATCGTAGAAGTGTATTGGCAATTCTCTGCCTTTCTCACTAGCTGATTTTTTTGGTTTGGAGTGAGGTTCCATATAAAGGGGGCTATTGAGCTATTGCCGTACCTTGGCTTTCTGCAGCACCCGTCCTTGGTTGGTGGCTACAATGGATGGACTCCTCTTCCTCAGCTCAGAAACACAGTTGACAGGGAGAGCTTGCTCTGGAACGTTGTTCTGGGGTTTATTTGCAGTATCCTGTTGATGGCAAGAAAGAGTTACATAGGTGAGCTCTGGCACGCTCTACCTGCACCCAGCAACCTGTCCTCAAAAGAACAAGGACACTTTAAAATAGAAGGTACTAGGCAAACATGACATCATTGAACAAAGTAAGAAGAAAAAGATACTTGAGGGCCTTGGGATAAAGATAATGATATCTATTACTGAATTACTAATTACTGAACCCTCACTATGTACCAGGCATTGCGTGGATTAGCTCATTTAGCTTTTCAACAAGCCCATGAAGTAGGTACCATTATTAGCCATCCCATTTTACAGGTGAAGAAATGGGGAAGGTCAAGTTGCTATGCAAGGTCACATGGCTGACAAGTGGGAGAGCCAGTATTATAGACCCATAGCCCTACTCAGCTTCTCTCCTATATTCCTTCTCATTTTCTGTACTCCCTCATTCCTTATATTTTCCAGATAATTGCTTGGTACCTAACTGGATGTAGGATGTAGTTAGTTTTTTGTTGTTGTTTTGCTCTGCTTTGTCCATGTTGAGAATGGATGTGTTTCTTAAGTGTGACATCTTAAAAGCTAAGCCTGCAAGGAATTTAGAAAAGTCTTCTCTTTATCTACAAAGGGTGTCAAAAACATAAAAAATGGAGGGAAAACTGCTCTGGAATGGGAACATCAGGGCACACTGGTGGGAGGAAGCAGCTGGGATGAATAAACAAGTTCTAGCTCATCCATCAGCCCTCTGTCACTCTGGGAGGTTGTTTTGTCCTGGCCCTCATGTTCTTCATCTGTAAAATGAGGCTAGGAAAGTCCCATGGAGAGGCAGGCAGTGCAATCTGGGACAACAATAATGTTTCATCTCCCACTGACAAGTCATACTGGTTAGACAAGTTATTTTATCCCTTTGAGTTTCAACTTACTTGCCTGAAAGCAGGCATAACATTTATTCTTTCAACAAACATTTATTGCACTCTTACTATTTTTCAGACTCTGTTAGGGTTAGGGATTTAGTAATAAAGCAGATACAGTCCAATTCCTAATAACAGTTCAATCTAGTGGAGGAGATAGAAATTGGACAGGTAAGGACACATATACACACACACACAACATACACACACAAATTGTGGTTAAGTGCTATGAGGAAGAATAACAGGGAATTGTTGGTAATTTAGACCAGTGGTTTCCAACTAGGGCCAATTTTGCTTTCCTAGGGGACATTTCTGGCAATTTCTGGACACATTTTTGATTATCAAAACTGAGGGTGGGGTGCTAATGGCAACGGTCCCCTCTAAAAAAGAATTATTGACCTCATATCGAAGTAGTGCTGAGGTTGAGAAACCCTGATATAGATGAGGTTAGGGAAGTTTCCTCCAAGAAAGTCCCACTAAAGGTGAGAGTACCTTCCTTGCAGGGTTGCTGAACCTCAGTTTCCTTGTCTCTCAATAATACATGTAATACTACCTCACAGAACTGCCATGAAGATTGTGTGAGGTTAAGATGCTGTACTGGCTTATGGTAAATTACGATCAACACATGTTTGTTATTCAGCATATGGTAGCTATAATCATCAGTAACCCCAAGGCAATTTCTAAGATCACCTTCAGGATAAAAAGTCCAACTGTGCTGCTATGGAGAGGACAACAGGCCAGAGAACCAAGACAAGTTGCTTCAAGAGTCCTCTCCTAGCTGTGCCACTGGTGGCATGTCCCCCCACATCTTTGGACCTCAGTTTTCTCATCTGTAAGTGAGCATGACCCCTAGCCCCAAAGAATGGCCAGGATGGAGAGATCTGTAGTGTGTGAAGGGATTGGGGAGCACTGCCCCCGGCGTGGAAGGCAGTGGACTCACCCCACTCTTGTTCTTGCAGCTCATGGACAACCCCAGGGCCGGGCCCCCTGCCAGGGACTGCTGCAATCGCTCCTTCACAGCCACCAGCCTCAGCTCCAGGTCGATCCGTCGCTCCTCCTTCACCCGACACTGGGCTTCCAGGGTGGCCACAGCTTCCTCCAGAGCCTTTAACTTTGCTCCTGCGTCCAGAGACACTGATGAGAAACAGTTGAACCTGACCTGAAGCATCGGGAGTCTGGCAGGGCCTTAGGCCTTTGTTTTTGCCTCTTACAGAGGCTGTTCCAGCTCCTCAGTCCTGGTCAGGAGAATGACTTTGAGCCTGGGGTTCCGGCTCCATGTGGGGTGGTGTGCTCTTTACCTGCCTGGTCCTCATTTCCCCATCTTTTGCAAACAGCACCCTGATTTCTCATTGGGATGCCAGCTTTGCCCTCTCATTCCATATGGTTTGGGTGAGGCTGACCTCACTCCTAGTTCAAGGGCCTGGCACATAACTTAGGCCCGGCCTGTAATCACAACTCACCTGCTGGTCACAGTGATTGTATTAGGGGTCAAGGCTGGACAATCAGAATGAATCTTGAGACTTCTGTGAGCATCCTAGGGAAGAGAAGCCCTCCCCTGGGGTGGCTGAGAGGACTGGTGAGGGCGAGAGCTGCATGGCCACCATGCCATCACAAGGGGGAGAATGAAACCAAAGTGAGGGGGTAGAAGCAGGAGCGAGAGAAACAAGCTTAGCTCCTGGGGGCATCTTTTAAGTCCCTGGACCTCACTATACCTGATCTTTCAATTTTCCAATGACATTTTTCTCCTTTTCATTTCTATGCCAGGTTGCCTTGGGTTTCTGTTACTTGTAAACAAGGGCTTTTTTTGTGCTACTCGTAACCCAGGGCTTCACACAAACCAGACTCTCTAGTAAGATTCTGCTGCTTATTCAGTTTAATCCAACAAATCTATATTAGTATCTTTTTAGTTCTAAGTGTTGGGTCTTACCAGGCTTAAAAATTAGTTCCATTCTTTGCCCCGAGGGAGACCACTTTGGAGGATTTTCCAGTAATGAATGAACAAATGGATTCTTCAGATTCGTTTGTTCAGTATATATGTATTGAGTGCTTACTATGCTGTGAATCAGGCACTGTCCTAGGCCCATGAGATATTTTAGTGAACAAAACAGGCAAAGATCCTTACCCTTATGGAACTTATATTCATGTGCATATGTGATAATAAATAAAAAATAAATATAATAATCTGGTATGTTACAAGGTGATAGTGCTATAGAAAAAAAAGTTGAGCAGGACAAGGAGGATAGTCAGTCTGCTCAAATTCCTGGTTTTGACCTTTCGAAAATTCTTTATAGTGAAACCAAAGTGCCTTCCTCTGCTTTATTCTGGTTCTTGGCCACACAGAACAGGTCTTAGTTTTAAATTAGAAGTTCTCAATTCGAGGCTCCTGGAGTCTTAGGCAATCTATGGATGGGCTGAACAGCCAGGAACGTGAGCTCCTGAAATTGTTGCAACATTGTGAACTGTGGTGTTTCTTTTTAGGAAAGTGTCCATAGTTCCTTCAGATTCTTATAGGGCTACATGAGCTTGGACATATTCTATAAGGACAGGACTTTTGTTCCCTCCAGCATGTGGAGAAACCTAAAAGGGTGGCAAACTGCAGTTAGAGAATTCAGAGGAAACACAGAAGAAAATGGGGTGTGCAGGAGCCCAGAGCAGGCAGGGCCTGTCAAGGTGCCTGGTTTCAGAAGAGGATTCTGGGAAAGTGTCACTGTCCATCACTCCCAGCACCTGGACTAGTGTCTCACACATATCTGTGAATGAATGAAGGTGGGGTTCAAAATGATCTTTCTTATTTTCTTGATTCTAAGGCGCACTTCTGTCTTGCACATTTCTTAAGTCAGAATGCATGTTACTACATTAACTGTACACATTATTGTGATGCTTTTTCATCCCCTTACCCCAAAACAGTTATTAAATTGATGGCACTTCCTTTAATTAGGAGGAATTATGATAGTGATGAAGAGAAGGAGGAAGAGGAGGAGGAAGGGGAGGAGAAGCCCACCTCTCCTGGGTGGGAAACCAGGTGACCTGTGCAAATGACCTCCTCTTACTGTGCCCAAGGCTGAGACACCCATGGGTGCTCAAGACCACACCCACATAGGTACCTGGGCTGCTCCGAATGGCTTCCTTCAGCTCCCTCTTCTCCTGCCGCAGTGCCATCAGCTCTGTCCGAATTGTCTCTTTCTCTTTCTCCAGCTTCTCTTTTTCTACCAGGTACCTCCGGGCATCCTCCTCAGCCCGATTCTTGCCGTACTTGTATTGATTGGCACCTGCAGAGATGTGGGGAAGGAAAAGGAAAAGGAAGGAAAAGGAAATTATTTTATATAATTTTATGTTTATTAAAGAATCTGAGAGAAGAAAGGAGAGCAACTATATAATTATATTATTAACCTTTTTATTTACCATCTGGGTATCATTTTCTTACTCCTACCCACCTCCTTTGTGCTATTCTTGTCCAATTTTTGCCTTTCTATATACTATAGGCCCAACAAAATGCAAATAAATAGCTTTATATAATTATCAATACTTGAAAATAAAGGAGACAAAATATGCATTTTAAAAAATAATTACTTAACTACCTTTACCAGTATTGTTTGTTTTTTTGTGTGAATTCAAATCACTGAGGTCATACTTACTTTCAGCCTGAAGAGCTTCCTTTTGCATTTTTTGTAAGTTGATCTGCTAACAACACACTTTTTCAGTTTTTGTTTATCTGGGAATGTCCTAATTTTACCTTAATTTTTTGAAAGATACTTTTGCTGGATGTAGGATCTTGGTTGTCACAGTTATTTTCTTTCAGTGTTTTGAATCTGTTATCCCACTGCCTTCTGGCCTCCATTATTACAGAGAATAAGTCAGCTGTTTATCTTATTGGGGTTCTCTTGTAAGTGATGGGTTGATTTTCTCTTCTGCCTTCAATTTTCTCTTAGTCTTTGATGGTGTCAGCATTTTTACCATGATGTGTCTTTTTATCTGTATCTTACTTGGACTTCACTGAGCTTTGTGGATGTATAAATTAATGTTTCTCAATAAATTTGGCAAGTTTTCAGCCATTATTTATTCAAATATTTTAAATGTTCATTTCTCTCTCTTCTCTCCTTCTGGTACTCCCTTTACACATGTTAGTACACTTAATGGTGCCCCACATTTCTCTGAGGCTCCGTTCATTTTTATTCATAAATTTTCTTTCTGTTGTTTGGCTTACATAATCTCTATTTTTTTTGCATAATCTTTATTGATGGAGCTTCAAGTTCACTGATTCTTTCTTCTACCAGTTCATCTTTGCTGTTGAGCCCATCTAGTAAGTTTTTCATTTCAGTTATTGTACTTTTCGGTTATTGTATTTTCATTTCAGTTATTGTACTTTTCAGTTCCATGATTCCCATTTGGTTCTTATTTTTATAATTTCTCTCTTTCTGTTTTGAAACAGGGTCTCGCTCTGTTGCCTAGGCTAGAGTGCAGAGGTGTCATCATAGTTTACTACACCCTCCAATGCCTGGGCTCAAGTGAGCTGGGGTGAGGGCAATCAGGGCTCTGGTATTTTTGGCCTGCCCCAACTGGTGTTGGTGGTAAACTCCCACTGTTCTTATTGAGATTTAGTAAGTTTTCTAGAAAAAAATGTTTCTTCATTTGCTATATGTCCTTAGGACAATTTTCAGAGACTTTAAATAATTGTTTTAATAATTTTCACCAGTTATGGTTCTTTTGCTAGGGAGTGGGTCCATGGAGCTTCTCAGAACACCAGTTTTCTCAGCAGTCTTCTTGGCCTCCATGATTCTTGTGTCTCGATATTCATGCCCTCTTGTAGTCCCCTCCCACAATAAATAGTGTTGACTTGTGTAACCATCAGGATATTGCAGAAATAACAAGAGTGTGACTTCTAAAGCTAGGTCATAAAAGATCATGCAGTGTCTCCCTTGCTTCTCCCTCTTGGGTCACTTGTCTGGGGGAAGCCAGCTGTTACACCATGAGGACAGGCAGCCCTTTGGAGAGGTCCTCATGGTCCCTCTTCCCAAACACCAGCACAAACTTGCCAGGCATGTGAGTGAGCCATCTTAGAAGTGGGTCCTCCAGTCTGTCAAGCGTTTAGGTGACTTCCGATGACAAACTGACATCTTCACTGCACTTCATGAGACACCCCAAGCCAATAATGCCTAACTAAGCTGCTCAGGGTTCCTGACCCACAGAAACTGTGTGACATAACACATGCGCGTTGTTTTGAGCTGCTAAATTTTGGGTAATTTCTTATGTAGCAATAAGTAATTAATACATGATCTTGGGCAAGACCTTTTTGGTAAAGACTGAATGTTTATATCCCTCACAAATTCACATGTTGAAACCTAGCTCCCAATGTGATGTTACTTGGAGGTGAGGCCTGTGGTAGGTGATAAGGTCATGAGGGTAGAGCCCTTGTGAATGACATTAGTGCCCTTACAGGAGATACCCCAGAGAGCAAAAGGATCAACATCTGTGAACCAGGAAATGGGTCCTTGCTAGACACCAAATCTGCTGGCACCTTGATCTTGGACTTCCCAGGCTCTATAACTAAGAAATAAGTTTCTATTGTGTATAAGTCACTATGGTATTTTGTTGTAGCAGCCCAAATGAACTTTTTGTATTCTTCAGTTTCTTCATCTGAAAAACAATGTTGTTGGACTGCATCGGTGATGTTCCATTGTGTTTTCTAACTGCCCTTCAAGGAACCCTATGGCTTCACAGTGATGGCTAACAGGCCACTGTATGGGCAAGGGGAGCCCACGTGGGCCTCAACCAGAGTATCTCTACTTTTTACCACAACCCAATCCCCCACCCCGCCCCCAAGTAGCTGGGACTACAGGCATGTGCCACCATGCCTGGCTAATTAAAAAAAATTTTTTTTAGTGATAGGGTCTGTCTGTGTTGCCCAGGCTGGTCTCAAACTCCTGGCCTCAAGCAATCCTCCTGCCTCAGCCTCCTGAGCAGCTGGTATTAAAAGGCATGAGCCACCATACCCGGCAGTAGCTCTACTTTTATACTTTTATAAACTGGACTTTCATATAAGATTTGATTTGAAGGAAGTATCTACTTTTTTTGTCTTTGATGTTGACGTTTTCGTTTTTTATAATTTGTGATTTCTTTAATCTTACATGCCCTGTATTTCCAGTGCCTATGAGACTAGAAAATAAAGAAGGTTCCACAGCAACCCTCTAATTGTTTAGAGAGGAAACTGAGACCCAGAGAGGAGAAAGGACTGTTTCCAAAGTTATACAGTAATTTAGTGGTCAAGGGAGGATGAAATACAGATTTCCCGACCCCTAGAAAGGGATTATCTATACTAGTGAAATGAAGCTACCCTATAAAAAAGTATTTTAAAAAAATAAATCTTCAGACAGAACTTGACATTGTTCAGATGCTGGGGATTAGAAATGTAAAGCAACAAAGGAAGAACTCTTGGAACATGCCGTCCTACAGGAAGCTGGCTTGCTGGTAGAGATAAATCACACAGGAGCAGAGATGAGTGTTGGAAATCAAACAGAACTTACAACAGAGTTGTCTGGCACCCTTAGTCATCACTGTGCCCTGTGGCAATCAGGCAATTCCCAGAGCCCCTGAGGGGTGCTAGGCAGAGCTAGGGCTGGGACACAGAGGGGAGCCGGGTCCAGGGAGTTTGGAGGGGTTCAGTTCACCACTTATTACCCCAAATCAGAAATCACAAATTGTTAGCTCTGAAACTGATACAGCTGGTAGACAATTTCTCTTTCTCTTTGGCCTCATTTGGTGTTAAATTTTTTTTTTAAAAAAGTAGTGGTTGATATTAAAAAATAAGGTTTCACAAAATGTTTAGATTTCTCGCCTCTTTTGAATAATTGGCAGATCTGTCATGGGGGACTGACACTGCTGTGTGGGGACCATCGGCTGGAGATGAGCAGAAGCAACCCCTGCAGTTGGGACCTGAGTGCTCCCATTTCCTACGGTCCCCCCGTATTCCCTCTAAGGCTACATGCTGGCTGCCCTTTATCGCTGTGCTTGTGCTGTTGTTTTTCTAAGGGTATTTTCTTGCATCTCACTTCAGTCATTTTATTTACCCACCGGACCCCTGGAGGAAATGGATTCTGAGACCCCCCTCCAATAGACGGCTTCCCTCTCTTCCCCCCTGCTCAGCGGGGCAGGCCCACACAGAACTCACTGGAGGCATGGCGCTTGACTTTGACCTGTGGGTCCACGCGGTGGGACTTCTCACTGCAGGAGGAGGCGTGGCGCTTCACCTGGGCCCCGGCTGGGCGCTCAGGCTCCTCGTCCTGTGCAGGAGATAGAGGAAGAAGGTTAAGTGCAGGCAGGCTCAGACTCATCAGTGTGGGGGGTACTGCAGGGGTAACGTAGGGGTTCTGTAGGGGAGTGCTCTGGTCCTGCTTGGTGTGAGCACCCTTTGCTCTGAGATCTTGGCCTTTACAACTGTTGCGTAGCACTCAACAGTTTGTAAAGCACTTTCACTAGCAATGTATCACTCGAACCTCGCACTTTCCTCGTTGGGGGTGGAGGGGTGGGGGAGAAGCAGAAGGCAGCCCTAAACGGCAGTACCTGCTGAGAGATGAAAATTATAAAGTGTCAAAAGACCAGGTTTGATTTGTCAGATATTTTAGTCCTCCACATCATTTGGAAGTACCCTTATAATTTTCTGAATTGCTAATATAGTCTTTCTACACACACACACACACACACACACACACACACACACACACACAAATGCCATAGATGAGATCAACGATAGAAGTGATATAACTTAATAGATTGATGCACGAAGAGTATATTAGGAACACTCAAAATCCAGTCAAAACTCAGGAAACATGGGTGGAATGTGATAATACTGTCAAATAATAATGTTGTTTATAACAGTACTATTTACTCTTAGACCTTCTAATGTGCAGACACCATATTAAATCTTTTTTTACATAAAATATTTCACTTGATTCTTGCAATAGTTCTAGAAGATAGGTTTTATCATACCCATTTGGAGCCAGGAAATGAGGACCAGAGAAGTGAAGCCCCAGGTAACTCAGCCTCAGCCCTGAGTCTGACTCTAACGTTCATGTCCTTAAGTGCTAAGGGGGCTTGCTACTAAACTCTGCAACTAAGAAAAACTTCAAGCTGCATCCACTGGTTCATCTGAGTTTGAAGAAAGACAATCTGAACAGTAGAAGGATGGCTGGAAAAGGGAGTCCTAGCGGTGAGAACTCCGAGTATCATCCAGCACCATCCGAGGCAGGGGTCCTGGCCGACAGACTCGGCAGCTTGCTTCCATCTCTCCCCCCCAGCTGTGAGGCCTGACCCACCGGCCAGCATCTGATCAGAGTGTGGCTCTCCTGCGGCTTCCTGAGGGAAGGGATGGCATGCTGCCGTAAGCATTCCAGGTCATGTGGCTACAGAAGCCTCACTGTAAATGAGTAAGCTGTTATCTCTGTCAGTCTCCCCGGAGCTAAAGCCCAGACTGTGAGTGCCACCAGCGGAAGGTCTTTGGGGCAGCCTTGCTCAAACTGGAGACGATGCCTCACATGTCTGCCATGCTTGGCAGTCTACAGAGCCCTTCCTTCCTCCTGGTCGGGGGCTCTCCGCACTACACCGCCCAGCCTCCTCTGCCAGGGACTTCTTGTCCTGAGCCACTGTCTGTGATAAGAAGGGGCTCCCCTTCTAGCTGCTAGTTAAATGAACATGATCTCTTTGAGGCAGAAGATAAAAGGAGCAGCAAGGAGGAGCTAAGTAAGTGGCCCCTGCCACAGTCCTGGGCAGCCCCGATGGACCATACCTGCATCTTTTCGTAAGGAACATCATCATAGACTCGGGGCTCAGGCCACTGATTCTGGCAGGATCTTGCATATCTAGACAATAAAAGTACAATAATGATGATGATGATGACACTTTGCAGCTTACAGTGCCTCCCTGTCTACACTCTCATTTGATTGTGGCAACAGCTGTTGATGCAGGCCAGAAGATTAGTAACAGCAACATGGCAGGCAACGTGCCATGTGCTGTGTTAGGGCTTCACAGGCGGAACCAGTGTGGTTCCCACAATGGCCGGAAGGCAGGTTAATTCATCACCACTACCCTATGGGTCAGTAAACAGACGATCCAAGATGGCAAGCAACCAGCACTAGCTCCCACAGGTGGTGGTGACACAACTGGGACTCGAAACTGGCTCTTCTAATGCTGAACTTCAAGCACTAACCACAGGCCCATGCTCAAGGGCCTGGGAGCCTGAGGTCCCATGGCATGAGGGCAGAGGCCAGGCCACTACTCTGGGGCTTCTGCACTTTTGCTCATCCCATCCACAGCCTGCCCCGACCCTGGGCTGCAGCCAGCTCCCTTGTCCTTGCTGGAGGAGGAGGCACCCGTTCTGGCTTCCCAGGGAAGCAGAGTCTGCCTCAGCTCCTCCTCCCTTTCCTCCCAGCCTCTGAGAGGGAGCTGAGACAGGGAAGGCCCCGGGCGGGTGTGGCAGCAGGCAGCAACCCTCACAGGAAGGAGTTCCGCCCTGCACTGACGATGCTGGTTAAGGTCTCCACGTCCACGTAGTCATAGTGCAGAGCCTCGGGAGTGACTTTGGAGCCCATCTCCACCAGCAGCAGCCCAAGCCAGCGGCCCATGTCTTCTGAACAGCTTGCCTGGAGGGGAGAGGGGCAAAGGTAGAGTTTACTTCGGTACTGCTAGGGCTTCCGGCTACCTGCTCGCTTCAGCCAAACCCAGAAATGTGTGTAAATACCCATCATGTTCCCGGTACTTAGGGATCAAAGAGAGTGAGACTAGAACACACATTCAGAAATCCAAGGGGCCCCCTCCCTCCCTCTATTGCGGCTTCTGCTCAAACACCACCTCCCCAGAGAGGCCCTCCCTGACCACTTCTCTGAGGTAGCAGACCCTCACCAGCTACCCTGAGCCTTCCCGACTGCCTGGATGTAAAACCAACATTTGGCTGTTTTCTGAAATAGTAGAGAAATTCTCTACTATTTCAGAGAGAACCAACCTCCCACCTACAGAAGAAGGGGGCAGAGAGAAAGGGATGTTCCCAGCTCCAAGATTCCTGAAATGTCCCAGCAAGACCCATGCAGGGATGTGTGTATCCTGTTTGTCAATAAACATGTCTGTATACTGAAAAAAAAAAAAAAGTATAGAAATAGAATAGTAGAGAAAGTAGAGAAAGAATAGTAGAGAAATTCTCTACTATTTCAGAATTTTCTGAAATTTCTGAAAAAAATATTTACTTTTTACTTGAGGAGGCTATTTCTCACATAATCAAATTTTTTCTTTTGTTATAATTCTCAAATAATTATAGTACTGTATATAGGAAAATCTCCAAAAAGTTTCAGGTCAACTAAACACATTCTTATGTTACTTCTCATTTAAAGAGCATTATTATAAAATCAAATTAGCACACAAATGCTAAATGTGAATAAAGGAAGTACACTTTTTGCCTGAAAGCTCTGTGTTTAAGTTAAAGGAAGTCAGGGGCCAGGCATGGTGGCTCGTGCCTGTAATCCTAGCCCTCTGGGAGGCCAAGGCAGGCGGATGGCTCGAGGTCAGGCGTTCGAAACCAGCCTGAGCAAGAGCGAGACCCCATCTCTACTATAAATAGAAAGAAATTAATTGGCCAACTAATATATATATAGAAAAAATTAGCTGGGCATGGTGGCGCATGCCTGTAGTCCCAGCTACTCGGGAGGCTGAGGCAGAAGGATTGCTTGAGCCCAGGAGACTGAGGTTGCTGTGAGCTAGGCCGACGCCATGGCACTCACTCTAGCCTGGGCAACAAAGCGAGACTCTGTCTTAAGAAAAAAAAAAAGTAAAATAAAAAAAATACAGGAAGTCAGGGACCTATCTGAAACTATGGAAAATAAAAGTGAGCGGGAGGCTGAGGCAGAAGGCTCCCTGGAGCCCAGGAGTTTGAGGCTGCAGTGAGCCGTGATCGTACCACTGCACTCTAGCCAGGGTGACAGAGTGAGACCCTGTCTTCTTAAAAAAAAACAAAGTGAGTTACAGAGGCAATATTTCTTGAAATTTAAGAACTGCGAGAGGCAGTGGGTACTGGGCAGAGAAGAAGACCAAGAGGCTGGGTCTTAGTTCTAGGACAAGATCGAGAGCCCTGGACAAAGCAGTTGGCTGCACTGGCCTCAGTTTCCTTATCTGTAATGGGGGAAGGTAGTGTTTTAAGTTTCCTAAGTTTTCCTCCAGTGTTAACATCTTAAATTCTAAATCACTAAAGGGCTGCCATGTGGGAGACAGAGCCCATGTATTCTGCGTGACCTCAGAGAGGAGGGCAGGTGCCAATGCGTAAGAAGGACAATGAATGAGTGAAATGAAATCACATTCCATTCACCCATTTGTTCCACAAATATTCCTTGAGCACACAGTATCTGTTGGAAGTAGAGCAAAGTTCTGGAAAAACAAAAGTATGCAGAACAGGCATGGTTACTGCCTTTATAGACTTTAATGATTTTAACCCCATATGGAGTAAATCTTTCTAAAAGTTTGAGTTGCTTGCTGGGAGGGGTGGTGGTTTATCAGAGGAGGCTATCCGGTGAGAAGGGTTTAGAGGGGATCCCACAATCAGATCGGGTTGGACCAGACCAGGTTCCTTTCAGGCTTAGGATTTTAAGGTCAGGGAGAATATACAAATCTAGGTGCTGGGGCTGCCTGACTTAGTAAATAAAAATACAGAATACTCTGCTAAATTTGAATTTCAGGTAAACAACGAATAATTTTTTAAGTATAGGTATGTCCCCAATATTGCATGGGATATACTTGTATTAAAAACATTATTCGGCCGGGTGCAGTAGCTCACGCCTGTAATCCTAGCACTCTGGGAAGGCCGAGGCGGGTGGATCGATCAAGGTCAGGAGTTCGAAGCCAGCCTGAGCAAGAGCGAGACCCCGTCTCTACTAAAAAAAATAGAAAGAAATTAATTGGCCAACTAAAAATACATAGAAAAAATTATCCGGGCATGGTGGCGCATGCCTGTAGTCCCAGCTACTCGGGAGGCTGAGGCAGCAGGATTGCTTGAGCCCAGGAGTCTGAGGTTGCTGTGAGCTAGGCTGACGCCACAGCACTCACTCTAGCCTGGGCAACAGAGTGAGACTCTGTCTCAAAAACAACAACAACAACAACAACAAAATCCCCATCATTCGTTGTTTACCTGAAATTCAAAATTAAGTGGGCGTCCCGTATGTCGTGTTTGGGAAGCCTCCTCGGGCCCCCTTGACGGCAGCTGGGCTCGCGCTGCTTCTGGGTCAGCCCCGTCGCGCCAGCGGCAAGCCCCAAGCAAGGGCCAGACGCGGGGCTGCCCTGCCGCCGCGGTCCCCTCCTCTCACCTCCAGGATGGCCACCTCCTGCCGGTGGCGCAGGATCCTGAAGGCAAACGGGTGTCGCGGCCCGAAGCCCGGGGCCACCTCACAGCCGCGGAGGGCGATGGCGTTCACGTGGGTCCGCAGGTCCGTGCGGTCCTTGTGGAAATACAGAGTGTTGCCCTTCAGGCGGCACCAGCGTTCCTTCCAGGCCTGGTTCACCAGCACGTTCAGGTAGCCTGGGAGGGGACACCGGCCGCGTGACCTCCCCACAGCCCACCCGGGACACCCACGTGGGGGTGGGGGGCGGCGGCGCAGAGCGGGGCGCGGGGAGCTCCACCCCGGGGACAGGGTGCCTGCGCGACCTTTGCGCCGCAGCTGGAAAGGAGGCTCGGGGCCCTGTGGTCTCACCGTCCCCACACCTGTGACCTGGGGCATGCTCTGCTCCCTGAGTGTCAGTTTCCTAGCAACGGGGACGGATAAGGGGACATTCGTACATCGCCAGGCGGCCTTTGGACCACACCACGCTTGATGAGGAGGACGGGACTGTATATGACATAATTCTCTCTCTCTCTCTCTCTAGTCTTTTCTCCCTCAAAATCAAAACTGTTACTGAAATAATGGGTGCTGCTGACACCTAGTGGCACCGTGTGGGGACAACAACGTCTCGCCAGGACAAAGAATTCTGAGATTGAGCAAGGCACCCCTGCGTGGCTGATGACAGACAGGTTTAGAATTCCCTCTCAACATTTGAGATTTAAATTTATTATTATTGGTTTTTTTTTTTTTTAGCATAATATGCTCTGAGTCACCGATTACAAAATACTTCTTTATAGCCGTGTTCTTTTTTACGATAGTTTTTCAGGGTCAGTAGAGTATTACTGCACGTCCAAAATACTATATGTGGCTTCCTATTGGATTCCAGTGTATGTTTTACATGAGCAAAACAATGTTTCCTCCTTCAACCTCACGTCGAATGCATTTACAATAAAAAGTACTTAAATATTTTTATTTAAGAAATTTCCGTATTAGACTGGAAATTTCACAATTGGCATGTTTTATGACGGGAAATAAGATACTCTCCTGTCATTATCGAGGAGGAAACTGAGAAACTGAGGCCCTTGGGCTAAGGTCACAGGGAGCACAGACATATGGGGGCCAGCTGGCTTTTCCTTTTGCTGGGCGTCAGGGCGTCAGGGCGTCAGGGGAGGGAAGAGATGGGAAGGCAGGGATTGTTGGATTGTTGGCAGGTGAGGTTGAGCCACCCTGTAGGCTGCCCTGGGGACCAGGTGGACGAGGCACGGATGTTCTCCCGGCTTCAGCCCCGCAGCCTGCGTCCCTCCACAGGACCTGGACTGCCCTCCTCCCACGGCCCGTACCCACCACAGCACGGAACCTCCTCCTCGGTGGAGGGCGTCTGCAGGTCATCGGCCAGTGGCTTCTTCTTGGAGAAGCTGATGATGCGGGTGATCTTGCGGCCTGCAGCCTTGCTCATGGAGCCCTTCAGCTCGGCCAGGCTGCTCTTCTTCCCCTTGCCTGTGGCCGGAGAGATGAGTCAGGGGCGGGAGGGTGCTCCTGGCCCCAGCCCCACCATCCCCAGGCCCTCCTGGCAGTCCTTTCAGCCTGCACACGGGGACTGGCCTGCAGCTCCAGGTATGGCAGGCTGGGACGCCTTAGCCAGGTCTCCAGAGTGGTGAGGACCTGCTCTGCGACCATGTGCCTGTGGGCAGGGCCCTCCCAGCTCCAGCGTTCTCTAGCCTGAGCCTGCCCCCCACTCCCCCACCGAGGCTCCTACCGTCCTCCCGGCGGCCAAGGGTAGAACAGTTGTCCCCCATACCCAGGCTGTCGGAATCTGAGGTCTGCTTCTCTTGGGACAGCCTCTGGGGAGGGACATAGACAGCCCCACATCAGAGGATGCACTCAGAAGTATCCCCTTATTGGTCTAGTCCCCCTTTCCTACTCCCCATGTGCGTGATTATTAGCTAACGAGTATTTGTCAACAACTATTGTGTGCCCGATACTATATCAGGTATCGTAACACATTGGGATAAATGTCTTAGGAGTTTGGACTGTATTTGGCAGGCGACCGGGAGCTGGGAAGGTATTTAAGTGCGACACTGGTATCACATAATCTAGCCTTGTGCAGGAAGTTCCTTCCAGTGGCATAGCGGTGATGGACAAAACTGGAAGCAAAAGAGCCACTAAGAGTGTGTCATCCTGGTCACAATGAGACTCAGTAAGGGCATGAACCAAGATGATGGTGAGGACGGAGAAAAAAGGGATGCGCTGGCAGACGTTCCAAAACAGTCACAACAGGAGCTGGTGGCCACCAGGAGTCCACTGTGATCCTAGCTCAGAGGCGACGATGGTGAGGACGCATGCGTGAGCCGCACACACACAAACACGCACACCCCGTGTTCACAGCGGCACTGCCGGCCCAAGTTAGTCTTACTCATTAGACTAATTCTGGAACATTCATTCCTACAAGGCCAAATAAATGCCTACTGGTACCACAGGAGGTGGAGTGGAGTAGTGAGACCAACCCTGGAAGAAATTATGACTCTCGTACCACTTACTAGCTGCGGCAATGTGGGAAAATCCTTCTGTCTTCCCAAAGCTTGGTTTTCTCACCTGGATGCCGCCCACTCCAGGGGGCGGCTGTGAGGCACCAGGCAGCCAGCCCAGGAGGAATAACGAGGCCAACGGACGGTGTCATTTCTGACACCTGTGTGATGATGTGCTGCCACCTTGCTTCGGGAAGCCAGGTGTGCCAGTCAGACTTGGGACAGGATTAAAGTGGCACCCACCCACTTAAAAAGGAGAAATTACAGAGCTCTGAGGCCCCTACACCCTTCCTGCCAAGCCCCCCCCACCCTAATCAGGCTCAGGGACGCTTCTCCATGAGCACAGCGCCAGCGGCAGGGAGAACAGGGGAGGCCGTGTGCTCCCCTCAACTTCCAAAGTGCTGGAAAAATGGCACCTGTCAGAAATTGGCTAGAACTGCCAAAAGTATAAATAATCACTCCTGTAAATTATGAAATAGAAGTTATGGTTCTATTTGTTTTGCAATGGTGTACAGGTAACAAGTTTTTCATCAAGATAGACAGCAAATACAAGGAAATACTGTGGGCACTTTGGAATAAACTCAACGACGGTGTCAACACTGCAGTTACAGGATCCCATGGAGAAACAGCCCCACACCCACTCCGCACCAAAAAGAACACCCTGAGTATTTTAGTTGCCCTTCCCCCGGCCACTCAGCCACAGGAAAGCTCAAGCCTACAAGCTTGCCCCCTTCCACTCCTAGTGACTCTGCCTGGTCCTTTTGCTTCTGTGTCCCCCTCCTCAGGCCACTTCTGCCCCAGTGAAGTTGTGCCCATGCTTTAAGGCTCAACACGGGCGCCCGTCTTCCCTAAGCCCCCTAAGTCTGGCCCTTCCAGCCAGCGTGAGCCCCTGTCCCCCTCGCTAGTGCTCCAGGACCTAACAGGGCTGTTATGCTCCCTCCTCTCTCTGAGCTTAGCCACATTGGCTGCTGTCAACTCCAGGCTCCCCCCTGCTCCGGTGCCCATCTTCTCTGCTTGGAATGCCTTCGCCCCCCACTTCCTTGCTAATGTTTTTGTCCTCATCCGAAATGTCACTTCCTCAGGGAAGTCTTGCCGGACTCTGAGACAGGAGCAGGTCGCTGACACACGCTCCCAGGCCACCTGGTACTTTTCCTTCCGTGCACTCACGCCGCTCGCCTTTTATAGGTCGGGTGATTACTTCACTCCTGTCCGCTTCCCCACCGGGCCGGAGGTGCTGTGCGGGCAGGGGGTGCGGCTGTTTCTGTCTGGGCTGCACTCGGTGCCTGGCATGTGCCTGGCGGGCAGCAGACGCCACCAGTGGCTCGTGGAGCAGGCGCTCGGGATGCTCCACACACCCCGCCCGTGTTTCTTATCTGCTATGCGACTTTGGGTCAGTCTGTCTGTGCTCAGCTTTCTCCTCTGAAACGTGCCTACTCAAAGGGTTGCTAAAGAAATGACCTTAGTTAATCGAGGTAAAGCATTTAAAAGAAAGCTGGGCACATAGTCACAGTCCATAAATGATGCCTCTGTGGTATCATGCAAGACCCATGTAAGTGGGTCATGAACGTTCCCCCAGACTGAAGTGTCCCTAAGGGGACAATTTGGTCTGAGGCTCTTTGTTACCCACAGCACCTGGCAAAGTGTAATCACTAGTACCTGTCTGCCCACGGCCCGACCAATGACTAATGACTGTTTCGCTCCTTTTCCAATGGTCACAGTTCAACCTACGTTTCATGGCACAGTTCAAGTGTGACCTCCTCCTGTCCTGGCAGGGTGAGTCACTTCCTTCTCTCGCTTATACTGCACCCTGGACATGGGCACTCATTTATCCATGTCCTCATGATTCAGGAGACGTTTGTTGAGCGCCTGCTGCTGTGCCAGCTCTGCGCTGGGCGCCCACAGTTTGCACGACACTATTGGCGGGTGCCTGGCTTCATCCCAGTCTAGGAATGCCCCTGGGGTAGAGCTTGTGTCAAGCGCCCACTGCCTGACCCACAGGAGACCTAGCAGAAAGAGACATACCTTGTCCAGGTCCAGCTTGCACAAGAAGATTGGGGATCTGGGGGCCTCCACCCCCTCGGCTCCCCCAGCTGGCTTGCTCACCTCTCGGATGACCTGTGGAGAGGACGCATGGCTGTGAGCGGGTGGGCGGGGGCTGTGGAAGCAGAGGAAGAATGGGGTCTGTATGGCCAGGCCACTGAACGAGGGGTCGGGGCCACTGGGGGGAAGAGAGGGGCTGACCTAGCTACCTGCACATGTGTGGGGCACGTCAGGGCTGGAAAAAACTTTCCCCTGCATCTGCCCCTTGGACTGCAAACGTACAGGGCTGGGAACCAAGAGGCTTAGCTTCTAGAGCTGGATCCTTTGCTAATCAGTTGCGTGGTCTTTGGAAGGCCACTTCTGTGCTCCAAGCCTCAGCTTCCACATCTGGAACATGGGACTAATATTGGTCCTCTGCTTACCTCCTTGGGTGGTGTGAACCATAAACCCTCACAAGGGTGAGGGACCTGGTGAGGCCCCTTGCAACAGGCTGCAGGGCAGCTGGGGTTAGCAGCTCCACGACAGCGTGTGGAAGCTGAGACTCACAGGCGTGCACTCACTCACCCAAGGCTGCAGGGCAGGAAGCATGCAGGTCATGAATTATAGCAGCTACCATTTGTCGCTCACCTATCAGAAGGCTTTATGAGGATTATCCCATTTTGTCTCCATGGCAGCCTTGTGATCCCCAAGTTACAGATTAGGATGATGAGGCTCAGAGAGGGGCAGCCACCTGTTAGGTGGCAGCAGAGCCAGAACCCAAATGCCAGCAGTGTGGCTGCCAGCTCTCCACCTCTGGGCCAATAGCCCCCCAAGGACCAAGTGTCAAAGCAAGTCTCTTAACTCCCAGCTCCTTCTTCTGACCCCTGGGCCCTGGAGGGCAGAGGCTCCCCCGGCAGGTGGGTTGTCTCCCCTCCTTCCCCCGAGACAAAGGGGTAATGAGAAGCACCAACTGTTCCAGTGGGACAGCTGGTTACCACGGGAAGGAAGGGGGGAGGGAGGTGTTTGTTTCACTGTCCCAGCAGGAAGCGGGAGGAGGAGAGTGAGGGAAGCAGAGGTGGCTGCAGGGATGGAGGGCGTGCCTCGGGGGACTGGGGGCTGCAATCGCCCTCATCACCATGGGAGTCACTGACACTAAACACCTATGCCTGGCGGGCTCTATCCCAGTGCTCTCGACAGTCCTTACAAGGGTCATGTTACAGGAGAGACAACCGAGGCACAGACAGGCAGAGTCATTTGCAGAAGATCACACAGCCAGTAAGTGCTGCTTAGGCCTGGGACTTGCACCTAAATCTGGCGGCCACAAACTCCTCCCTTGTCATGACTGTGCCACCCTGCATACAGCCTTTGGAGTAGATTTACTTCTTAGCTTCAAATCTTGGCCCCAACCACTTGGTTGTGTGCAAGTTACATAAGTTCTCAAAACCGTGCCTCAGTTTCCTCATCTGTAAAATGGGAATAATAGTCCCATTTTGAAGAATAAATAAAGTCACATATGTAAAGCTCTTAGCACGCTGTGCAACACAAAGCAAGTGCTCAATGCACGGGAACCGTCATTAGGCTGTGTAGCCGCACAGGCGCAGAATCTGGGCCACAGGTGGTGGTTACAAGGATATACGTTTCCAGGCAAGGAAGAGTTTTCCTTTCTTTTTCTTTTCTTCTTTTTTTTTTTTTTTGAAAGAATTAGCTTGTGTAATGATAAAATCAGCTTCCTTTGTAGGCATTAAGCTCCCCATGTCAGGAGGTAGACAAGTGCAGGCTGAGCAAGCCCACGGTAGGGATGTTAGAAAGGGGCTTCCGATAGCTGGGAGGAACAGAGGCCCCGAGCATGGGGCCTGTCTCTTGGAGATGTCTGAGCCCATTTTTACATGCAAGCCACAGCCCTGTGTAGGGCACTTGGGCTCAGGCACTGAGCAAGGTCTGGTTTTTCCAGGGACAGGAGCCAGCCCCACTGAGGAAGAGCAGAGGGAAGGCAGGGAGGGAGGCGGGAAGGGGAGGCCCACGCACCTTCAGCCACTCCTCAGCCTGCTCCCGGCTCTGCAGCGCCAGCACCAAGACCTCGGTAGCTCCCTGGGCGAAGCGCAGCTCATGCCTCTTGTGGCGGCTGTCCTTGGGCACGTAGATGACGCTGCAGTTGTCCAGCGCCAACCTCAGATGTGGCTGCCGGTCTTTGGAGCTTTTGTAACACTGCACAGGGAGAGATGAGGTCAGGGTTTCTGGAGTGGCGGGTAGAGGAGGGAGACACCCTCGCACAAGGGATCAGGGGAAGCATGACCGCCCCCGTGGAGGCCTCCCCGACCCAGCCCAGCCCTGGCACTGGGCGAGGACAGCTGAAGGGCCTGGGGAGTTCACCCTGGAAGAGAAGCCTGAGAGGGGACATCTTCGGGCAATCTACAGGCACAGCTACCTATTTGGGAAGAGGCAGACTGTACTACAATGTTAGGAAGACCCTTCTAGCCTAGAAAACCAGAGACGAAATGGGCTGGCCTGGGAGGAAGCCAGTTAAAAGGCTACCTGGCAGGATGTGGGAGAGAGAATTCTAGCAGAGATGGAGGGTTGGCCTTGGGAAGTCAATAGTTTATCAATAATGATTCTCGTTCTTATTATGAGGCCTGCATTACCTTGATACCAGAACCTGGCAATGACATTGCAAAAAAGGAAAATTATAGGCTAATTCCTCTCATAATGTGTTTGCAAAAATCTTAAGATACTAGCAGATGGAATCCAGACACATGTAGAAAGCAAACCACATCCAGACCAAGTGGGGTTTATTCTGGGAACACAAGGGTAGTTTAACATTCAAAAATCAATCATGTAATTCATCATAGTAGCAGAAAAAAGGAGAAAAATCACATATCTCAATAGAGGCAGAAAAAGTATTTGATAACATTTGTCACCCACTTGTGATATAAACTCTTAGTAAACCAAGAATAGAGGGGACCTCCTTAAAGTGACAATAAGGCATACCTACAAACAATCCACAGGAAACAGCAGCCTTAATGGTGAATTTTAAAAACTTTCCCTTTGAGGTCTGGACTAGGACAAGGATGCCTGCTCTGACCACTTCCGTTTACATTGTGGTGGAGGTGCTAGCCACTGCAATACGTCAAGAAAAATACAGAAGGCATAGGAGTGGAACGAGGTCCTCCTGGACTGGTGCTGGCCTGGAATAGGCTTTTCACTGCCCCAGCGTGAGAAAAGCTCATGTTCCAAATGCACCTGTGTTGTGAAAGGCTTGCCAACAGATTTTTTGGGGGGAGAAGAGCTATTATATATATATATATATATATTTTTTTGAAACAGAGTCTCGCTTTGTTGCCCAGGCTAGAGTGAGTGCTGTGGCGTCGGCCTAGCTCACAGCAACCTCAAACTCCTGGCCTCAAGCAATCCTCCTGCCTCAGCCTCCCGAGTACCTGGGACTACAGGCATGTGCCACCATGCCCGGCTAATTTTTTTTTCTCTATATATTAGTTGGCCAATTAATTTCTTTCTATTTATAGTAGAGCCAGGGTCTCGCTCTTGCTCAGGCAGGTTTCAAACTCCTGACCTCGAGCAATCCACCCGCCTTGGCCTCCCAGAGAGCTAGGATTACAGGCGTGAGACACTGTGTTTGGCCAAGAGCTATTATATTTTTGCAATTATGTTCATCCTCCTAATTTGCAGTTAAAGATGCATTTGCTTTTATGAAATGATGGTGATGAGACATGGTGAATTAAAAAGAACTTCTTTAAAACAGCAAGTTATATAATAACAAGTGCCATAGGGGATCAGTTTTATAAAAGAAGTGTATGGAAATGAGGGTGAAAATATGTTCACTGAAATGTAGCAGTGGTTACCCCTTGGTGTTTAGCTATGTGTCTGGCACCCAACATGTGCTCAATAAACTGTGTGTGTGTGTGTGTGTGTGTGTGTGCACGTGCGTGTTTAAGTTCTTAAGTCGGCAGAGCCCTGCTCTGGGAAGCACTGTGCTTTGAGCTGCGCACGAAGCCAGGCTAGGTGTGCCCGAGGCGGACACGTCCGCAGCACACACAGACACACCCGCATGCAAGTCCATGTGAGGCCGAGAGGCTCGGCCGCCCGCCACTCACCAGGAGCTGGTCCTCCCTGATGACGGTCAGCTGCTTGGCCCACTGCCCGAAACGCTTTTTCCGCAGCAGGAAGGCGCATATCCTGCACTCCCTCACCAGGTGCATGGAGGCCTCCTCCGAGGGCCACCGGTGCCGGGGCCGAGGGCTCTTCCCTTCCTCCTCCTCCTCATCGTAGGACTCGTAGGAGCTGCTCATGGCGTCAGAGTCATTGTCTGCCATGGGAAAGGGCCCGTCACCGTGCCGTCCCCAGGGAAGCACCTTCTCACCCCTCTGCAGGCGTTCCTGCTCTGGGGCCCAGGACCGGGATGACACTGGCAACGACTGAAGCCCCACGTTTGCACTGTGTTTTACACACGTGCCACTTGCTCTGCCATCTTGGTTATTTCACTTCTTGGAGCCTTGGTGTCCTCATCAGTAAAGTGGTCGGAATAAATAACAGCACCTGCTTCATTTGCCTATTTGAAGACCAATGCACCGAGTGTTTAGACAAGTGTCTAGCACCCAATCGTGCTCAATAGACCTCCATTATTGTCATTACACAGTCGTCTTCACTTCTGTAGGCTCAGGTGATCCTCACAGCAACCCAGTGGGTCCCTATTTTATACATAAGGGAAACCTGAGGCTCAAAGAGATGTGACTCGCCTAAGGTCAGTCACCAAGAGTCAGGGCAAGGGCTTGATCAGGGGCTCTCACTGAAGGCTGGGGTCACCCCGAACTAGGGCTTTGGGGCCTCTGTGGGGACCATGGCCTGGGTGAGGGGCTGGTGGGCACGTGCCTGCCGAGGGCCAGGCCTGTTCTTCGTGGGGACAGAACTTGTCCCATGCCTGCCTGGTACTTACAGGAGCTCTTCAGCTCGCCGTTCATCCTGGTCGCAGGGTAGCTGCTGTCCGCGTCCTCATAGTAGCCATCCACGATCGAGTGCGCTGGGCTGCAGCCATCTGTGGGGTTGTCGGAAAGAGCTGCACTTTGGAGAAATGTGGGCAGACTGCAGCAGCCAGGGCTGGAGATGCCCCTCCTCAGGGAAGAGAGATGGGGGCTCCGGGCAGCCCCTGGCCAGGGCGTGGGGCCTCCTCACTGCATCTCATCTGCTCCACCTCCCCGCAAGCCCTCTACCTCCAGGCTTGCGTTCATGCTATTCCTTCTGCCCTCTTATCTTCTACCAGAGAACTCCTACTCATCCATCAACACCCAGCTCAAAGATCTCCCCTTTGACTTTCTCAGGTGGCGAGTGGTCGGCCCAAAGAGTGTGTGTGTGTGTGTGTGTTGGTCACAGGTGATTCCTGCATGCAGAGAGTGGTGCAGCTGCCCGGGCTCAGACCTCTCTGCCTTCGCCTCGTCTCCTTCCACCCCAGCCCTCCTGCTTACTTCCTAACGCGCCCGCTCCCTCTTCTCCTCCGAGTGACTCTCCTTCTAAACCTCTGGGACTGCAAAGGAAGAGCTGGGCTGGAGGAGACAGTGATAGCGCACAAAATAGTGACGACGGCAGCCACCCATGCGGAGTTCTCCCAGCACATTCCCGTTCGGGGCTGGGGCAGGAAAGCAGAGGCCAGCGGCTAGGACGCATCTCAAACTGTGTCCTGCACCAGCGCCACCCACAGTTGTTTTGACTTGCAAACCCCCGGGTTGTGCCCCAGAGATTCTGATTCACTGGAGTGGGCTGGGATGAGGGGTCGGCATCAGAAAAACCACAGCTACTTAACAGGAAAATTCTACACAGGCATAAAAATAGAAAACACAGTGGACTCCAATGAATTGGAACACATTTAGCCGACAAATTTATTTTTAAAAATAAAGAAGGTTACTTTGATGCAGACAGTCCCTGGAGCACCCTTTGAAGTTTGGTTGGTTAAGGGCGTGTGCTTTGGGGTCAACCAGAGTTGAGTTCAAGTCCTATCTTTCCCATTCACTGAGTGGCCTTGTTAAGAAATGAGTCTCTGCACTTCAGATTTGGGCCTGCGAAGTGACAGGGACAATTCCCACCTTGGCGAAGTGACGCAATGCACATCAACTCTCGGCTCAGTGCCTGGCACACACAACGTGCTAGACAAATGCCAGTTCTTATTATGACTGTCTCCTTTGATTCCCACGAGGCAGGGAGGTGGGTGTCAGCCCTATTCTTCCACAGGTGGGGAAACAAGCCCGGCATGGTTCGCTGGAGACAGGAACCGGATCAGAACGGAGGGCTCCAGCCCAGGACACGGTGCACATCCCCTCCTCCAGGAAGCCTTCCTTCCCCCAGCCCAGCTCGCTCTCGCACTGCACTGGTCTTCAGACTGCTGCGCTGGGCTGCCAGGCCCTCCTGCCCATCTGTTTCCTGAGGGCGGCAGCACCGAAATTCCTGGTGACTGGGACACCCAGTTCTCTCTCCCAGCGAGGGTCAGAGCCCTCCTTTCCAGAAAGCGCCCTGACGCCTCAGATGCGGGCATCCCCTGTAAGGTGGCCCGGGGGTGTCAGGGCCAGAGGTGTGGGGGTGAGGGGCGGGGGACACAAGGGCAGAGCGTCAGACACCTGGCAGGGCTAGACGCCGTGTGCAAGAGGAAGGATACTCCCTGTTGGACTTGGCGCTCTCCCTGGATACGGTCCACGGCCCTTCCTGAGACCTTCCCTTCCCTCCTGCCCCAGGACTCCGGCTGCTTCTGGGAGCTGGCTCCTCTGCCCTGTCTGAGAGGGGAGTGAGCTCTCTGGGAGGTGGAAGAGCCACATCCAGCCAGCAGGCTCAAGCTGCGATTTGATGCCCAGCAGCACTTGGATGGATCAAATAAAGCTGCCGGCTCCATACCCAAACAGCTGCCTACAGCGACACGGAACCCGACCCAAGACTGTCCATGCTGAAGAGGCTGCTCACCACCTGGTCCAGCCCCGCCTCAGCCAGTGTCCATCAGCCGGTGAATGCATAGACACCATGCGGTATGCCCAAACAATGGAATATTAGTCAGCCATAAAAAGGAAAGAAGTTCTGATACATGCTCTGTATAACACGGATAAAGCTTAAAAACATTATGCTAAGTGAAGGAAGCCAGTCGCAAAAGGCCACAGATTGAATGATTCCATTTATATGAAATATCCAGAACTGGCAAATCCATATCGAGACAAAGCAGATTGGTGGCAGGTGCAGGGGTGGTGAGAAACAGGGAATGACTATTTAATAGGTACAGGGTTTCCTGTTTGGGTGATGAAAACGTGCAGGAACTAGGTAGTAGTGACGATAGTAGTTGGATACCGTGAATGTACTAAATGCCACTGGTTGGACACTTTGAAATGGTCAATCTTACGTGTATTTTACCACAATAAAAAAAAATATTCACCCACAGTAAAAAGCACAAGCAGTGGTAGTACAAAAGAGTATAAAGGAAAAAATATGTCTCCTTCACCCATATTTCTACTCATTTCCCACGGGAAAATCCTGTTAATAGTTTCTTGCATATCCCAGAAAAATTGTTCAAACAAATGCATATGTGTATGAGTGTGTGTATGCTTGCCTTATTTATAAAAGAAACAAAATGGAATCATGTTATATATAGTATTCTGTGTTTCATTTTTAAAAACTACTGTATCTTAGATTCATTTCTGATCAGCACTGACAGATCTATTTTTTTATTTTACTTATTTATTTTCTTTCTCCTGCCCCCTATTTTTTAACTTTTTTGCTGGTTGGAGAATATTCCACTGTGTACTGAACGACAGGGTAGCATCAAACAAGCATTATCTTATACAAATTCAACTAGTCATGTTGGATGATCCAAAAACTATAATATTGTTTCTTGTATGTAACGTTAAGTCCCTATATCCAAGCAAGTGATTTCATCTGATCATCAAAGGAACATCCATGCTTTGCAACCCTAGAGGAGACTGATTAAAAGATGAAGGACTCTCCTTTATGACCTATTTAAGAGATTTTCAATGGCAATTTGTACCAGTGCCCACTAAATTATTTTATTATGCTCACCTGTTAGTAAAAAAATCTATATATTTATTTGTGTATAAATTATATGTACAAAAACTATTTGCAGCCCGGGCACAGTGGCTCATGCCTGTAATCCTAGCACTCTGGGAGGCCGAGGAGGGCGGATTGCTCGAGGTCAGGAGTTCGAAACCTGCCTGAGCAAGAGCGAGACCCCGTCTCTACTATAAATAGAAAGAAATTAATTGGCCAACTAACATATATATAGAAAAAATTAGCCGAGCATGGTGGTGCATGCCTGTAGTCCCAGCTACTTGGGAGGCTGAGGCAGAAGGATTGCTTGAGCCCAGGAGTTTGAGGTTGCTGTGAGCTAGGCTGATGCCACGGCACTCACTCTAGCCTGGGCAACAAAGCGAGACTGTCTCAAAAAAAAAAAAAAAAAACTATTTGCAAAATGCTATTATCAGATTATAAATGCTACAAAACATTCACATGGAAATTTAAAAGGATATGTTGAACTAAATATAAAGAAAGCTTCTAATATTTCTGCCTACATCCTTTCAACCCCTGGGTGCCCACACTCTACTCTGAAGGCCTCTCTGGCTTAGACCATGTGCTTTTTAATCTTATGTGTTGACTGGATAACCTAATCCACCTGGAAGATGCGATTCTGGGCAAACACACTGTCTCACCACCCACTAGGGAGGAGACTGGGCTTAGGAGCAGCTGAGTGCTAGGAGCGGTGCAGCGCCGGTCACCTGTGCACCTGCATCTTAGCACATCTATGTGCGTGTATCTAGCTTCTCTTTCTTGCCTTAAGGGTGCAGAAATGGACCCTTAAATGGATCCAGAGAGGGGAAGGGGGTTATTCAAGGCTACAAAGAACTGGGACTATAACGGCAACACCTGTTGGTCCACCCAGACTGCCACAGAAGAGGCCAGGTGCCCCGGGTAGCTCCTCCTTAGCAAGGGGTGACATGGCTGGGGGGTGCCCTGCTTGGAGCTCCAGCTCTCCCAGGACACAGAGGAGCTGAGCATTGGCTACTCAGGGAGAAGAAGCCCCCACCCTCCAAGGGGACCAGAACTTACTGTGGGAGCTGATGTACTCAGGGGACTTGCCTGGCCCCAGAGGAAGGGCCTCCTCATAGTAGTCCTCTGGCGGAGGCTTGTTGGGGAGTGGCGGAGGCAGGTCGGCTGCCTGTGAGGGCACAAAGGAGGCATGGGAGCCCAGGAAGGCACGGGAAGCACACAGAGGGGAGCGGTGAGCGGGAGGGAGGAGGCTGGGGGAGAGGGAGGCAAGAGCTCCCAGAAGGCCAGAGGCAGTCTGAATGTGAAGCCGTAACTTTTAACAGTCACAAAGCTGGCAGAACTTGAGAGCATATTTATTTGTTCTGTGCTTCGTACCCAATTTTGCGAGCATCGGGGATCCTCTGCAATGTCTAAAAGCTTTGTGGATGGCCAAACAGTTCAATACTTCGATTGAACACGTGCAGAATGATCAAAAACTTCAGCGAGTTCTGCAATTCTCTGCAACCATGCTACATACATACGAGGCTCGGTGTGACAAGTTAAGCCTAAGAGCGATTATGCAGCGAAATAGTATCGCCCGAAGCTAAGAGCTCACGTGCTGGGCCAGGGGAACCCCGGCTTTACAGTTAAGTTCTGTTGCTTACTAGTTGTAGGACATCGGGCATATCACTTACTCTCTCTAACCCTCGGCTTCCTTCTCTGTAAAATGGGGATAATAATCGTGCCAACCTCATTTCATGCTATCAGCATGTAAAGGACATAGCTGTTAGGACATAGCTGTAAAGGACATAGCATGTTGATGATGATGATGATGATAATGAATTATGCAGATGACAGACAAAGCTTCTTGTGATTATGGGTCCCTTTCTCTAAACCCATGGCCCCAAGGTCGAGCACCCTAGATCTGGTCCGATCTTTCATTTTGTATGTGAGAAACTCAGGCTCAGAGAAGGGAAGTGATTTGCCCAAGGCCACACAGCAGAGTTGTAGGGAGGGCAGAGGCCACCCGATTCTAGGTCCCCAGAGCTTTTCCTATCACCTGGCCCGTATTTTGCAACCAGAGGTTGGGGTGGTGACGTCCTTTAGACCTGAGGGGACAGGTCGGGTCCCCACATTCTCCCTGCTCAGCACGAACACAGGGAGCACGCTTAGGCCATCGAAATGTCCACAGGGTGCTGCTTCTGCCCTTAACCACCACCCAAGAGAGAAAACAGGGTCCTGCACAGCCGGGAGGAGCCGCAGTGTCAATGGGAGAGCTTCCCTTGCCCCTGGGGGGACAGAGGGCCTGAGGGTGGGAGAACCCAGGCCACGACTCACATTTCTTGGAGATGGGCTCTTGGCCGGCTCAGGGCTGGCTCCTTTGGTGGGCTCCCCATCGTCCTCCGGCATGTCCCGGAGGTCACTCAGGTCACAGTCTGCGGAGAGTCAGACCATGGGGCAGAGAAAGCCAGGCATGAGCACAGCAGGGGGCAGACGGCTGCATAGGAAGCCAGGCTCTACCCCCTCCCCCATTAGGGAGCTTATCACCCCGGAACTTCTCATCTGCAAACAGGCCACAGTCATCCCTGCCGACTGTCTTGCAGGGTTACTGAGAGGATCAAATAAGATATGCTTGTTACAGTGCTTTGGAAATCTTTGAGAGCTAGGCGGTAAAGGCACAGTGTTCCCTGTGTCTATCAGTCTCCAAAACTCCCTCCCCTCGGCCCTCAGCTTTCTCCCCGAGTTGAACAGGGCTGTCCTCCTCAGGGCAGGACGAGGATGGCAGCCACCCTGCGTGCATCTGCTCAGCTGCTCCCGTGCCCACGGCAGCCCCTGGTGCTCAGCGCAGCTCTCATTTTCTGCTGAGCCGCTGCCCTGCTCAGCCCAGTGTCCCAGGTGGCCACTCACCTGGGCATGGCAGGTGAGACAACACTCTGTGCCTTGCCTCCCTTGGCCTACACCTTCAACCCTGCCATCCACTAGCTCTCTGGGATAATTTCCTATAACTATGCAGGTTTTTTTTTTTTTTTTTTTTTTAGGCAGAGTTTCACTCTGTTGCCCCAGCTAGAGTGCCATGGTTTCAGCCTAGCTCACAGCAACCTCAAACTCCTGGGCTTAAGCGATCCTCCTGCCTCAGCCTCCTGAGTAGCTGGGACTACAGGCATGCACCACCATGCCCGGCTAATTTTTTCTATGTATTTTTAGTTGGCCAATTAATTTCTTTCTATTTTTTTTAGTAGAGACGGGGTCTTGCTCTTGCTCAGGCTGGTTTCGAACTCCTGACCTTGAGCGATCCACCTAACTATGCAGTTTTCGATTAGCATTTCAGAGCTGGCAGGGCCAGAGAGGCCCAAGGACATGCCCAGTGTGACTAGCCCAGGCTGGGGACACTTCCACAAACACAGAAGGAGAGGATGGGTCTGTAGGCGAGGTCGGGAGAGGGTCGCTTACCAAATTCTTCAAAAAGGGACTCCACGAAGCTGGGCCCGGAGTGGAGGTCTGCCGTGTTCACATACAGGTAGGAGACCTCCTTTGCTGTTGGGGGGGGAGGAGGCCAGGCCAGCAGTGAGGGGTGAGGGGGCCAGGTCTCTCCCCACCCCACTTGGACTTCAGCCCACACAGGACACGGCGTGCGGTCCGAGCAGCATATGCGCGTCCTAAATTATTTCACTGGTTGTCAAACTTTGTTTTCGTTTCTACAATGCTACCGAGGATGTCTTTCTGCAAGTTAAAGGGTGCCCAGAAGCCCAGCATAGAAAACAGATTACAGGGCCTCCACTGAGCACAGCGGTAACATTGCTGACCCCTGTGAGGGCAGCAGGTGACAGCAGCTCTGCTCTGTCCCTGGGAAGTGAGGCTCAGAGAGTTACCCTGCGGTGACTTCCCTGGCACTGCGGGGCGAGGGCAGCTCACCCAGCTCCCACCATCCCGCCCGCAGCCTCGGGCTGCAGACCCCGGGCTGGGCAGGGGCGGGGGCTTGCTGCCCCGCACACAGTGACGCGGGGTGGGGGCCGGGAGAGGGGCCTGAAGGGGATGTGGACGGGGAGGCAAGGCACAAAGACAAGTGTGCTTGTGTGTGTGTGTGTGAGTGTGAGAGTGTGAGTGGGCACCAGAGGCGGCGTGTGCCACGCATGTCTTCCTGGCGTACGTCGGGGTGCATGTGAGTGTTTGTTATGTGTGGCGCGTGGGGGCGCGTTGTGTGAGCGGACTGTGTGTGCGAGTGTGGCGGCTGTGTGAGCGTGTGCAGGCTGGGGACGGAGGGGCAGGAAGAGCACAGCCAGGGCCGTGGCGGAGGAGTGGGGCCCGAGTGGACTCCGGATTCCTGGATGTTCCCGGAGAGGGTGAAGGGAGGCTTTGCCGTCCCGTGTAGGCTGCGCTCCTCCGGGCGGGCGGCTGCGGGCGGCTGACCTGGGAGGGGCTGCAGGCTCTGCAGGATGGAGGCCACGGCCATCTTCTTCTGCAGCGTGGTGTCACTGAGGTACTCGTGGTCCAGAAGGCTGAGCAGCCCGGTGAGCTCCGGGAGCAGCTGCTCCAGCGCTGGGGAGGGAGGAGGATGGAGCACAGTCACAGCCCTGCGGCCAGGAGCCTCCCCACCCCCAGGAGAGGGCAGCGGGGGCCAGCGGGCAGGGCCGGCGTGGCGGGCACACGGGCTCTCAGCTGGCCCAGCGCCGGCCACCTGGCTCCCTTGGGAGGGCCCGCTCAGTGAACTCAGTGGGGTTCCTCTGGGTCTCCCCACGCTTCGTCAGGCCCAGGTGGCCTCGGCCTGAGGACTGGACCTCGCTGGGCTCACGCCGGCAGCTCTGAGCCCAGGCGGCCCCGAGCGGGGTTCTTAGGGCTCCCTTTGTCCCAGGCTGCCCTCTGCTTTGGGGTCCTCCCTCGCTGCGGCTCGAGGCTCAGCACGGTCTCAGGCCAGAGCCCCCGGCCACCAGGACACAGGCAGGAAAGGGAGCCTTCCTGTCCCCTCGGTTCATGCGCTTCAATCTCTGGAACCTTCTGTTTCCGGTGCCTTGGCCAGAGCCAAACTAAGCGTTAACCCTTCCCACCCCATGCCTAAAGCTGCCACTGCCATTCTCTCTCTCCGTGTTATGCCAGCGCTTCTCAAACTTGAGCGTGTAGAGGAATAACCTGGGGATCCTGTCAAAATGCAAATTCTGATTCAGGGGGTGCGGGGATGGGCCCCGAGAGTCTGCGTTCCTGACAGGCTCCCAGAGGCTGGTCTGGGACCACACTGAGTTGCAGGATCCTAGAGCACAGAGTCCTTCAAGGACAAGAGCATGCCAAGACCATGATGTCATCGATGTCTCCCTGCCCTGGAAAGTAACTGGGGACTCGGTCTGTCTCGGGATGGAAGACCTGGAAGACCGGCTTCACCGCGTAGCAGCGCCGTCCTGCTCCCACCAAGCACGTGCGCACAATAGTAAAAGCGAACCTGCGTCGAGCTACTACCATCAGCTGTGCTCAGCCCGTTCACATTTTATCGTCTCATTTAAATCTCACATGAAGCATTTTATGATCTCCATTATATGGAGGATGAAAGTAAGGCTCAGGGAGGTTAAACAACTTCTCCAGAGTCGCCGCAGGGCTAGCGGAGCCTGGACCCAATCTGCTTCCTTCACTCTATTCAGCACAGAGTTATGCTGTCTCGAGGCATTTTACTTGATCCTACCAACGAGTTTTGAGTCAGGCCTGGAACCCAGGGCTGTGGGACCCCGCAGCTGCATCCACCATCAGATTACTGCAGCTCTGCTCTGTGAGGCACAGGCCAGGAGGCCGGGCCGAGGCTGGGAGAAGGTGGGCAGGCGTGGATGCCGGGCTTCCTCTCAAAGCCCTCCCCACCGAGGGCTCCGGGCAAGGGACTTCACTGGGAGCCCCTTCCCCCGTGGGTGGGAGGCCCTGACTCTGGGGCTGAAGTTCCTGCTCCATGGCCCTCTCCCCACTGGGCCCATTTGAACTTCAGAGACCTAATTGTGAAGATCTCAGAGAGGAAAACCAAGCCACTCCCGGCAAATACCTGACTTAACAGCAGGGATCTCATCCCAGAGAGAACCTGATATACGTCATGGATACAGGAAACCTTCCTGCCAGTGTTTGGCTCTTCCAGAACAATACAGAGCTCACCCTGAGAAGCTGGCTTTCAACCACAGCGAATACAGAAGTGCCTTCCATGACAGTTTCGTCTTTAATGCTAGAGAATTCAAACCACAGGCATTTAGAACATCAGGGAATTTAAACTGGGGAGAAGTCATGTGGGTATAATGCATATGACAAATGATTCTGCCAAGGCTCCCGCATACCGCCAGGACAGCAGCTTCAAACTTTAGCAAGAAAAGACTCTCCCAGTGGGTTTGTTGGAAATACCCACTGCTGGACCTCCTTTCTAGAGGGTCTGATTCAGTAGGTAGGTCTGAACTTGAGTCCAGGAATCTGCATTTTAACGAGTACTCCAGGTGATTCTGACACAAGCAGTGCAAGTTTCAACTTTTGCAAAAAACTGCACTGGAGTAAACATATTACATGGGACATCTATGAACAATGGGAATGTGGGAAAACCTCTCATATTCATTCAACAAATTATCAACCAACATCTGAAATAACTGAGAGTCAAGGTGGGAATACGAGCCACTACAGAAGATTATATGATAAATAGCTAGAGCCAGGCGTCTTGCTTAGAATAGCACGCACAGTGGTTAGGGCTTTGGGGTGAGACCCATGCATGTTGGGATTGTTGTGCTACCACTGCTGAGCTGTGCAATGATGGGCACGTTAGAAAACGTTGAGCCCTTGCTTTGTCATATGCAAAATGTGAATAATAGGATCCCAAACTCATAGGCCAGGAGGACCAGGTGTGGTCATGCTTCTGCAGCACTTGGCATGGCACTGTGCCTGGAACAGCACCCACTGAATGATAACCATAGTGCATATTGCTGCTGCCAATGTTGCTGTTTCCTCATACTCCCCAGGATGATGCAGCCTTCAGAGTATTGCTCAGATAGCATCAGGGACAAGTTTGCTATAGTCGTTGTAGCAATTTCCATGAGGACGAGAGCTATGTCTCAGTACACAGTAGGTACCCACCGAACACTTGTTCAATGAATACAATACTTAGATGATCTAGCCTAATTTTCTCATATTAAAGGTTTGGAAAGTGAGGGTCAAAGAGATGATTTGACTTAGCTGTGGTCACACAATCAGTTGGGGAGAAAAAGTATCTAGTGTTAAATTCACACAAAATCTACACAAAGCTTGATCCTTAAGATGAGTTATGGAAGAGTGGCTAACAGCACAGGCTGTGGACAATCGGGGCTCCCCTTTCAGCTCTGTCATTTTGCAGCTATGGGCCCCTGGAGAAATTTCTTAACTTTCCTAAGCTTCCAATTCTTCATCCACAAACAGTGGGGGTGATGAGAGTAGTGGCTTCACAAGGTCATGGAGGATGAAGACGAAATGAACTGATGTGCATGGCGCTTGGGCACCCGATGTCTGCTCCCTTCGTGCATGTGTGACTGCCCTTCTGAGTTCCAGCAGCAGCGTAGGCACAAGGGAGGGGACCATGGAGAAAAGGGGACATCATGGAACTCTGCAAGCCTCACCATGTGGACTATCCATGGCTCTGGCCCTGACACTGAACTTGGGATGGCTGTGGCAGAAGGAGCTGGTAGAGCCCCTTCCCTTGGAATGTTCACATCCCAAGTACCCCTCCACGCCAGGTGAGCAGAAAACATCTTGTAGATGGAGGAGCGGTAATGCAGGAATCCTGTCCCTGTCATTCCCAGTTAGGAAAGATGTCATTTCCCAATTCCTAACCTGCCCTCCTCTTGTCTTTGTTCCTGGTCCAGGGCACCCGTGCTTTCTGAGGGCACACGAGGGCATCAGGACAGGACTGTATTTATGTCCAAAGTTTATTTAGGACCACGAATAAATTTCATAGATCTTGTTTGGTTTAGTTGAGTCTTAGGGAGGTATGGTGAATTCAAATGACGGAAAAAAAAAAAAAGAACAACAGGAAGAAATGGACTAACCATTGTTTATAAGTCTACAATCTTTTAAGTAGGACCGACAGGCACAGAAACCCAAGATGGGGGATATTTATTCTCTGGGTTGCAAAAGAAGTGTTTCAAATAAATTTGGAAACTTATTTAAAAATATATCTAAGATTAGACCACAAAGTGCTTATTGTTCCTGGTTGAGTGCCCAACTAAGACTAAGATCAATTTTCTCTCTGCTCCTCCACCCTCCTCACCTAACCTAAATCAAAATAAGATGTTATATGGCAGAAATTAAGCTGTCAGCAAAAGGCACTGTCACTTGCTCCCAGGATGTTAGCCCTGGTTTACATCCCTGATGCAGGCTGAGTGAAATCTTCAAGGCAAAGGTATTTATCACAGCCAGTAATGATGGGAGCTCACAGGAGGTCAGATTTATTTAGAGATCTCAAAGTAATGAGTCTAATTTCCATGACAAAAGAAAAGTGAATAATTAAATTTCAGCAAACCTGCAGGGATAATAAATGCTACATTGGCTCCTACCAGGCTGGGTCTGGTGCTGGGCATTTTGACACATGATCTCATTCCTGTGCACCTTTCAGATTCTGGAATTTAGCAAAATGCTTGGAAACAGCTTGCAAGTTACAATTTCATTACATGCAAATCAGTAAGAAGAAATGCAGTTTCTCTTTTCCCCACCTCACGGTTTGACAAGCCTCTTTACAGAGATCACAGAGATAACTCATCCTCCTTCATTTTCCAAGTCAGAGAAAATGCAACTGGCACCATTTAAAAATGGAAAATAAGAATTCTCAGAATGTGGCTTTATGAGGGCCTACAATTTTTCTTTTGGTTTACTCAAGTTTCCTTTCTTATTTCCAAACAATAAAATGAGCCAATTTCTATCTCATAAAGGCGTCTGTTCTGGAAAAAGAACCAGTGCATTGCTTAAACATTTTTTGGTCGTGATTTTAGAGATGACTTTCTATGCTACATTTTAACAAGCTAGCATATGAATAGAGTGTGACCCATTAGAATGGAGGGGAGGCAAGTCATCTTGCAAAGGGAAACAGTATGCTTATTAGATGTGAGCTCAATGTTTGGGTAGGGGGGAAGGAAAGGAGGAAGAGCCTTTCCTGTGATCTTCAAAGCCTGCAGGCCTTTTCTAGAGGGACCTCCCTCCAGACTGCCTTCACGCTCTGTTTCTCAGCTTCTTAATCCAGGGACTTTGCATAGGCTGTTCCCTCTGCCTCTCCAAACTCCTTTCCTGGGCCAAGCAGTCATGCCTTCTTCAGCTCTCAACTCAATCATGACTTCCTCAAGGATACCTTCCTTGTCCTCTCGGCCACACTCACTCCCCCTAATTTATGCTATCGTAGCACCACATACATCTCCCTGTTTCACCTCACATGATAAGCTTTTATATTTACACGTGTATTGTTTGGCTAATGTCAGTTTCCCTGACTGGAGCCTGTGCTCCTTGAGGGCAGGCACAGTGCCAGCCTTTTGCTAGAGCCTGACGCAGACTAAGTGCGTTAATATTTGTGGAACAAATAAATTCTTGGAGCAATTTTTTTTTTCTTAAGAGCTGATAAAGTCTAACAGCTAATCAATGTGATTTTAAAACCAGGTCTGGGCCCGGCGCAGTGGCTCACATCTGTAATCCTGGCACTCTGGGAGGCCGAGGCGGGAGGATCGCTCAAAGTCAGGAGTTCGAAACCAGCCTGAGCAAGAGCGAGATCCTATCTCTACTAAAAATAGAAAGAAATTAATTGGCCAACTAAAAAATATATATATAGAAAAAATTAGCCAGGCATGGTGATGCATGCCTGTAGTCTCAGCTACTCAGGAGGCTGAGACAGAAGGATTGCTTGAGCCCAGGAGTTTGAGGTTGCTGTGAGCTAGGCTGACGCCACGACACTCTAGCCTGAGCAACACAGTGAGACTCTGTCTCAAAAAAAAAACACAAAAAACCAAAAAACCCTCCCCAAAATCCCCAGGTCTGTCCTTATAGTGGCTCAACATAGTAAAGTGATGTTTAAAAAAAAACAAAAAACAACAAAACAGGCCACAAAAAAGTCCTGACTACAAAAGGAAGCAGAAGCCTGATTTCTCACTTGGCTAAGCTCCCAAATACTCTATTTTGTTGAACTTGTATCCCTCATATGGATACAGCTGCCAATTGACTTAGTGATGTACATTTTGCAGTTGGTGGATTTTTTTTTTTTTTTTTGAGACAGAGTCTCACTCTGTTGCCTGGGCTAGAGTGCCGTGGCATCAGCCTAGTTCACAGCAACCTCAAACTCCTGGGCTCAAGCGATCCTCCTGCCTCAGCCTCCTGAGTAGCTGGGACTACAGGCGTATGCCACCACACCTGGCTAATTTTTTGTTTGTTTATTTCTATTTTTAGTTACCTGGCTAATTTTTTTTTTTTTTCTATTTTTAGTAGAGATAGGGTCCCACTCAGGCTGGTCTCGAACTCCTAACTTCAAGCAATCCTCCCACCTGGGCCTTCCAGCATGCTTGGATTACAGGTGTGAGCTACCTTTCCCGGCTCAGTTGGTGGATTTTAATCCTAAAGTATAAATTGGGAAACAATGATAACTAACAGATTCTGAGCAACCTAAACTACCTGAGTTTTAAGTCCTCTTCTCCCATTTCTCAGCTGTGCACCACTGGGACACCAACAGGACTGCCCTGTGCCTCATGTGCCTCATGTGCCTCATGGGTGACATGTGAGCATATCTACCTCGTCAGTGGGAATGGGACCTGGTACATGCGAATGTGCCTGGCACAATGGCACACAGCAAGCACTTGGCAAATATCAGCCACCTACATTATTCTCCCATTACTGCTAAAAGGCACACCCTGCTTTGAGAGATTTGCATATATTATTTACATAAATTAATTCTTGCAATAGGTGGGTGAGCCCCATTTTATAGGTGTGAAAACTGAGGATTGCAGGATGGTGAGAATCCTGGAGGAGCTCGTTGTTGTGCCTCCCCCAGTTTTCCTTGGGGATGCTGCATCTATCTGGGTCCAGCTCCACAGGTGAGGCTGGCAGAAGTGCCCCTTCCCCTCATGGGTTCAGAAATCCTCCTCCTCCCACCCACGGTCTCTTCCAAGTTGCTGCAACTCTCCCCAGCTGGGGCCACCAGGACGTCTCCCTTCCTTCCTTTGAATTTACAAGCGCTTCTCTCCGAGTCCAAGCGAACGCCAAACAGTGGGCAGAACGTCGGAGCGGACAGCGCTGGTTGGACTCGCATTGTTTATTACTAAAACAAACACTTCCTGTTGTCGCAGCGTGTGTAGGGAAACCCGAGGAGCAGGCGGGATGGAAAAGAATGACAAAGGAGCAGAAAAGAAAACCCAGCTGCAAGGCCAATGCCTCAGCCTTCGAGCTTTCCAGGCTAAATATAGCCCTCGTGTGAGGGAGGGCAAGGGGCAGTGAGGTCACCTTGGAAGACTTTTGTGTGTGTTAATTACAGCGGTTGCAGGAAACTGAATATCCTTTTATGCTGGAGAGAATAGCACAAGTTGGGCTCCACGGGCTAGGAACACAGAGACATTCATGAAGAAGGGAGGTGGTGAGGATGGCGGGAAGAATTGGGACTTGGCCTCAGAGGTCTCGGTTGGGGTTCTAACTCCTCCCACTTGCTGGTGTATAGTTTAGGGTGAGCTATTTAACCCCTCCGAGCGTCATGTTCCTTTTCTGCACGAAGGGGTTTGGAAACCCTCCCACGGGTTTGCGAGAGAGGGAAACGGTTGATGGCTGGGAGAGGGTTGTGAGCCGTGGGATTATCGTTAGAGATGGTAGCCTAGCACAATTCTCTGACCTGCTCTTACAGGGAGGCAAGAGGTCAGGGAGGTTGTAGGTCACAGGAAAGCAGGTCATGGGGGAGTCAGGCCAGGGCGACAGGCTCAGGGAAGCCCTGAACCTTCAATGACTGCCGTTGTAGCAGCTCTGCCCAGGTTCGTGGCCCCGTCCTCCACCAGGAGGGCCCTCGCTTTGGGCACCTTGTTTCTCAGCTCCGGGCCTCAAGGGAAGCTGCGGCTTCCTCTTATCCAGCCATTTCCAGACCACACGGGAGGGGTGGGGGCAAGCCACCGGCTTCTGAGCCAATTACCTTGGGCTGGGGGATGGGGCTCTCCCAGAATTGTTCCTTTGTCTGCGGATTCCTCCCTGTTTAGCTCACAAAGGAAACGGTTCCAGGAGGAAGTGGAAAACTGTGACACACACGCCTACCCTCCCCCCCTTCCGGCTCCCAAGATGGCAGCTGTTTCCACGTTGGGCGGCCTGCACCATCTCCTTCACCAAAGGCTCGCGGGAGGAGGAGCAGGGATCGGTCTGGAGTGCGGGATGGTAAAAGCAGGTGGGATATTCCAGCTCTTAAGTGATGTTCAATCCTAATGGCCCTGTAGGGTAGGTTCTGTTTTACCCACCACCGGGCACAGAGAGGCACAGCCGCCATTTGTCTAAGGGTCCACAGCTAGCAGGCTATGATTCAAACCTGGGCCTGGCTCTAGAGCCCGAGCTTTCAACTGCTGCACTGTAGTACCTTTGGCCTTCTCCTTTGCACGGTGGTCCCATACCCCAAAGCTCGCTGGACCCCGCAGTGAGCGCCTCACAACCATCCTCCACTGGTGTTCGTTCACCAAGGCAGTGTTCATTCACCCCCACAGGGCCGGGCTTTCTGCTTCTGGGAAGTCTGAGTCTGAAGACCCATCTCACCACCCTCCTTTGGGAGACATCAAAGCCCTTGACTAGGGGGTATTTGGATTATGTAGAATAGATAATAAAGATATCCAAGAATGACGGCCACCATTCATTGAACATTTCCTATATGCTGTGTACTGTGCCTAACACTTTCATTTCTTTTATGAAGAACAGGTGGACAAAGATTGGATTAATCCTAATCCTTGCTTCATGAGATACTCTCATCACTGGCGCATGCATGTCCTACTTTTTCTTTTTTATTTACGTAATCGGTTATTTTTGATAATATAGTAAGCACCCACAAACCTACCATTCTAAGCAAAAGGATCTTGACGACATCTTACATCTAACTATATGATCCACCCTCCTGCCTAACCTGCCCAAGCTAACTGTCATCCTAAATACTGTGTTCATCATGCCTTTGCTTTTCCCCCGTATGTAGTTTTATTGCGACTAGATGTACTTCTGAAAATACGTATCTTAAATTGTTGGTTGTTTTAAAATTTATTAAAAGAGTACGATGCTGCAAGCGACCTTTTGTGACTTTGTCTTTAATATTATGCTGCTAAGGTTTATCCATATTGCTGCCTGTCACCATGTCCTTTCATTTTGACTGTTACGTGCTATTCCACTGTGGGAATATGCTCTGTATACTTTGTGCCTGTTATCTCATTTAATCTGTGCAGCAACTCTATATGGTAGGGGCTCCTCTAATCCCAGTTTTATTGACAGGAAACAGAGGCCTAGGGAGGAAAAACTTGCCAGAGGCCACAAGTGCCAGGCTTGGAAGCTTTCTGGCCTCCATTGCGCACGGTGTTTTGGAGCACTGGATAAAACACACGCACTGCAGCCAGAATACTGGGGCTCAAGTCCCAGCTCCATACTTACTGGCTGTGTGGTCTTGGACAAGTCGCTGCATGTCTCTGAGCCTCAATTTCCTCAACATCAAAGTGGGGTGACCATAACTTTCCTGCTTACCCCGAGGGCTTGTTGTGAGACTCAAGTCTGACCATGCTGGTGGGAAGTGACAGTGCCCCTGTCAGCCGAAGTTTTGTAAACTGGCGAATTGCGATTAATAGTGAATGTGCTATCCTCCTACCTGCCACCCCAATCAAACAACAGAGCTCGTCCAGAATTCGGGAGATGGGACCGAACAGCACCTCATTCAGCAAGGCAAAGGATTAGGTGGGCGATCGGCTCACAGAAACCTCTGGGTGATCAAGGAACCAGAAAATCATCAATAGACACCACAGTCTATACTAATAGGAAGCTAGTGTGTATTTGGTTTTGCTTTGGGGTTTTCTAAAAATTGTTTTTTACTGTTTCTGACCTACTTTCAATATCTGAGCCCCCACCCCAGTACTGTTTGTTCATGGTGTTTTCTCTGCATGACCTGTTCTCCTCTAATTCCTGCCTCCTTGTAGCTGTGTGAGCTCAGGCAAGTTACTTACCTTCTCCGTGTCTGTTTCCTCATCGGCAAAATTGGGATAATAATAATATCTATGCCTTACAGGGCTGTCATGAGGATCTAGTGAGGTATTACATAAAGTGCTTAGAACGGTTCTTGATGCATGACAAGTTGACTGTGATTATTATCTAAAATCTCCTCCCTCCCCAGACCTGGCTCAATTGTCCTTTGAGAGTTGGTTTAGATGCCACTTTCTCCAGGAGGTTGGTCCTGCTTTGCTGGACAGGTGAAGTTATCTTGTTCTATGCTGCAGAGCAGGTGACTTGATCGATGTCCCTCTCCACTAAACTTTGAGCCCATGAGGGTGGCGATGATGCCCGACTTAGCTTTTGGCCAGCAGGTGCACGGGGAGGGACTAGCTGGCAACCTGGGATTCACAGGACAGACCCAGACTAGAGGGACCCCATGAATCCTGCCTATGACAACTGTCTCCAGGAACAGAAGGGCTCCTGGGCAGGTGGGGGAGAGGCAGGTGGAGCAGACATGCTCTCAGGGGACCTGGAGGGTTTGGGGAGCAGGCCTGGAGCTGTGGGTGGCAGCTCTAAGACCACAATATTAGGTTCACTGTATAGAATAACTCTCCAGCAACCTGAACAAAGAGGCAGACAGATGTCCCATCCAAGAAGGAGGGAGCCCTGGTGGGACAGCCTCTCGGCAGGAAGGCCAGGGATGAGTCAAGACAGTGGCAAGTTGTGGCACTGTGACCGGGTTGAGAAACACCCAGAATCAAACCTGGGATGTGCCTTTCCTTATCTAGGGACCCCAGGCAGGTGACAGCACCTCACCAAGCCTCGGTTTTCTGTAAGACAGAGATAATAAGAGCACCCACCTCAGACAGTTGTGGCAAGGAGCAAGGGAGATACACACGAAGAACGCTGCGCATTGCGCCGGGCACGCATGCATCACGCTGCAAGGGTTTGTTATTACGGATGTCGCTGCTGTCAGTGATCATAGGGGAATCAGCCAGGGCCTAGACTAAATGTTCTGGGTGGGATCCCAGAATGACTACCCCAACTGTCTATCCAGGTAGAAAGTCTTCCCTCCCTCCCTCCCTTCCTCCTCACCTGCCAAAACCCCCCAGTGCTAACCCTGGCTTTGGTTCCGGGCTGGCCGCCAGGAATCCACCCCTGGGAGGCTGTGCTTGGGCAGGTCTGGGAGACCCCTGGGGTAATTCCTGCCTCCAGAGTTAAGGTTGGGGATCCAAGAAAATGTTGACTGAAGGTTGTGGAAATGGATGCTTTGAGTTGTGAAGTGCCCCAGACAAATATCTCCTTTGTTTCCCCATTAGACTAACAACGCTGTACAATTAACCCTATTTGAGAATGGAGAGTTTTACATGTCTGCTCTTTTTTTTTTTTCTGAAACAGAGTCTGGCTCTGTTCCCTGGGCTAGAGTGCCGTGGCATCAGCCTAGCTCACAGCAACCTCAAACTCCTGAGCTCAAACGATCCTCCTGCCTCAGTCTCCCAGCTAGCTGGGACTATAGGCATGCGCCACCATGCCAGGCTAATTTTTTCTATAGGTATTTTTAGTTGTCCAGATAATTTCTTTCTATTTTTAGTAGAGATAGGGTCTCACTCTTGCTCAGGCTGGTCTTGAACTCCTGAGCTAGAGCGATCCTCCTGCCTCGGCCTCCCAGAGTGCTAGGATTACAGGCGTGAGCCACCGCGCCCGGCCTATGTGCCTGCTCTTAACCATCAAGGTGAGTTAATCTCACAGCCTGCTGCTCACCTGAGGTATTTGCTGCAGCTCCTAACTGGCCTCCTCTTTCCAAGCTCTCCCTCTGCAATCCAGCGTGAGCTTACTGCTGGCTTTAATAATTTCCCCAAATTGCAACACACAACCTCTTCCTGCTCTCAACTCATCAACAGCTCCCGGGGGCCCGCCACACCAGTTTCCCTTTGCGACACAGATGATGAAAGATCCCCATGTGCTCCCTGTACTCCCTGTGGATTGTCCCCAGTGTCTCTGTAATCCCAGCCCTTCCCAGGGTGGGCAGGCAAGGAGCGAGAGTGAAAGCAACTGGAGAGAGGATTTAGATTCTTCTCTAATTTATTAAGAAAGGCGATCCTTTCCAAGCCCGAGTTTTAAGCATTCGCTTTCTTTTTTAAAAAAATCAAATGCTTCCTATGTGCTGAGTGCTTTACCTGCCTGAAACCACTGATCACTCCTAGGTAGGTAGGAGATTGTTATCTCTATTTTTTTTTTTTTTTGAAGAAACTGAAACTCAGGAGGTTAAGTGGAAGGAATAGAGCCAGAATTCAAACCCGGGCAACTTGATACCACAGCCAGCGCCTCAGCTCCTGCGTTATCCCGCCTCTATTATTAGTTACAGATTACACGCAGTGCAGCCTTTCAGGGCCTGGGACACACCCAGCTGCGGACTGGAGAATAAGGCCCTGCTCTTTGGAAGAATGTCGAAGCCCCGTTTAACCTCTACCTGCTCCGCTGGGCTCCAGCCACACTGCCCTGCTTTGCTTCCGGAGCACACTCTGGGGCCTTTCTTCTTTCCTCTCCGCCCCTCTCTCCACCTGCAGGGCCATCCCCGAGCTGCTCCTTAGCAGTGGCCCTTGAGCCCTGTGGTTTTTTATGTATTCTCTTTGATGGACACTGACTAGATGTGACCTCATGTCCCAGGCAAGTTTCACTGTCTTTGCCACATTAGGAGATTCAGGGGCACAGGGACCCTGAGCGTCCCCTCGGACGCCTCTCGGACCTCCACCTGGCTGCCGGCCGCAGGTGAGGAAAAGCCAACGGGCTCTCTGGCTTCCTGGCACCCGCCCAGGAGAGCAGTTTTCTTCTTGGTTCAAGTGGAGCTAAAAAAAAAAAATCTCCCCTGGTTTCATATCAGCGGGATCTGCTTTCAGCAAACTCTTCAACAAGAACGGGCGGGAAGAATAAATATTTATTCTACAAATGAATAAATCTGATTCCAGCTTCAAAAGAAAGCTTTAGTATAAATTATCATAATTTCTCTCTTTTAAGATGCCACTGATTTGGAGATGTTTTTATCTGTTGAACAATAGCCTTTTTCTTTTTTTTTTTTAAAAAAAAGAACGAAATGAATAAATTAATATGCCAATGGTAAGATATAGCCTGAGTTTTTAAAAAAGTGTCTTTGTATCAATGAAATTAAAAAAATATATATATGGTCCAATTTAATTTTTATTTTCTTCTTTTGGTTCTGGTGCTCGCAGACAAAAAGGCTCCCAAACATGGGAACTAAGCCATGGCGAGGCATGGGCAGGTGTCAGCAATGTGTCGTGGCCAAGTCCCAGCCCTGCCCGCCGTGGGCTGCAGGGTCGGCCGGGGCCATCCCAGCTGCCCACGCACCAGTGGCGGCCCTGAGGCCCCGAGAAGGCAAGGGACAGGCTTTCTCCCCAGCAGAGCTCTGCCTGCACTCTGCTGATACCTCACAATCACGTTAGTGGTCCCGTGGAAAGCCAAAGGGAAGGTCATCATGTCACCCTAGGCAAGATGCTGCCTCTGAGCCTCAGTTTCCCCAGTTGTAAAACAAAGGGCATAGGCTCTTCTGATGATTCCTGTGGGATCCGAGCAGCTTCCTCAGGTGCTGCCCTGGGAGCCGGAGGGATGGAGGGGGCCGCTGGGCTCAGTGTCCTCATCCCTACTTCACCAGAGCAGCTCTGTTGCTTAAGGTTTTGTTTGCAAAAGGTTTCTGATACCAAAAGCAATTTGGAGAAACACTGGCAAATGGCATTCTGGGGTTCTGCGAATATTACTCTTGAGCCGTGCACGATCCTGCACGGCTTAAAGACAGTGCTGGACACACCCTCAGAATCCTTCTCACCACGGAGGTCCGAGCAGACACTCCAGTCTCCCTACAGACCTAGGGTAAGGGACCAGACAGTTCATATCTTAGGCTTTGCACGGCACATATGGCTTCTGTTTTGACCCTGCCCTTACAGTGAGAAAGTGGCCATGGACAATACATAATCAATGGGTGGGTGTGGCAGTGTTCCAATAAAACTTTATTTACAAGAACAGTGGCAGGCCAAATTTGGCCCACTGGTTGCGGTCCCTGCACCCTAATAGTTCGATCTTCATGGTGAAGTAGCCCATGCCCACAGCGGGGATTCTAGGACCTGGGCTGCGATCCCTGTTCCCCCATAGCGAGTGTGTGTCGCCGCTCGCTTAGCTGTGACTCTTGCCCTAAACTGAACCTCGGGCACTTGGGGACTGCACGGCTGAGGGAATGCTGCCTGGAAAGGACACGTGCTCCACTCCTCTCTTGCAGGAGATCAGCTTTCCTCTAGGTTCTTAGAGGGCTATAAAAAGCCCCCAACATGCCTCCCGAGAGCTGGGCTGTCCGTAAATTCCCCGGAACTGGTATGACTGCAATGCGGTGCCACATTCTGCAGCCCGACAGCTGTGCCAGGGAGAAGAATCACACCAGGCCAGCTCTGCACCTCCACCCCCACGTGGGGTGTGGCTGGGATTCCCCGAGTGAAATTTCAGATGGAGGACGAACCCTGCCTGGGCCCTCTGGGGCCAGCCTCTCGGTTAGTTCCAGGAGGATGAGAGCTGCTTGGATTCTAAATGCCACAACTCCTTCAGATCTGCTTTTCCTCCCCTTCCTCTCAGCACTCTCCTTGTCCCCACCTTTACCTAGTAAGCCCCTCATGTAACTAACTCGGGGATAACCCACCAACACTCACAGAGAAGCAGCAGAGAGCAATGGTAAAGAACTTAGGTTTGAAGGCAAGTCAGGTTGGAGAAATAGAGTCTTCTAAGCCTCAGTTTCTTCATCTAGAAAATGGGGATAATGACAGTATCTGCTGAGTCCTGGTGAGAGCTCAGTATCGAGTAGCATTTGACTATAACTATTAAGCATTTGCTATGTGTTAGACACTGGGACTGCCATGCAGAAGACAGTCCCAGACCTCAGGATTCACAGATGTGTAGGAGAGACATTACAGTAAGTGCAGTAAAATCTTCTAAAAGCTCAGACTGAGTAGGGTGGTGGTAACCCAAAGTCAGAGGGGAGCGAGAGAGGGGAATGTGGCAGGAAGTTTCCACAGAGACATGATGCTGAGCTGGTCTCTTACAGGAAGGGGTAATAGCAGAGTCGTCTTTTGGAAACTCGATTTTGGCATCTGCCCAGTAGGGAAAAATGTTTCCACTGCCCACTTCATGGAGCTGTCACCAGGGTTAAGAGAAGCCACAGAAGAGAAACTCAGAGCTGGGAGGGTCCCCAGAGAAAAGGCTTTAGTGGTTGATTCTCTGTCTGATGAATTTCAATATTACACAGGTTCCTTGTGTCCACAGCAAACCCCAGGGCACGACTGCTAAGTGAGACCGTGTAGGGTTACCGTGGAGAGAGGTTGCCCGGCGTCCGCATGGAGCACTCAGTGGATGCCCAATGTCCCTGGTGCTAAGCTGAAATGAATACAACTGGTGGATGTCAAGAAGCTCCTAAAAGTTAAAAGCCTTATGAAAATATACATTCTCACATCACAGAAGCCAGTGTCTGAGCTGGGGCCAGGATGTGGGAATTCTGCTTCCTTGTCCGGATACATTTCCACTCTGGCACTGTGTGCTGGGACATTTATTTATTGGAGGTTGGAGTTCACAAGATCTGGGAGTCCGTGGTGGACGGCAGGGTAGAGGTGGGGAAGGAGAGGCTGAGACATACATAACACATCTCTGGAGGCCCACTTTTCACAAAGATATTTGGGGGTAGGGAGATTACGTATATTAGGGACTATGATGGAAATTTGCATGGCATTTGAAAGATGAAATGAGACATTTCATGCTTTCAGAAAGCTAATGCGGGTAATAGACCCAGACCCTAAAATCCCACTTAATTGAAAAGTGTAAAAGGCAGAACTAGAATAAGCATCAGGGAATCCTGGAAGGTGCTTGAGCAGGGTGAAGCGTCACGACAAAAGCAGTGTGTCAGAAGGGTGGTTGTCACCCCCCTGAGAACATCAGAATCACCTGGAGGCTTTGCAAAAAGTGCAAGATTTCCAAACTTCCTTCCAGACTCACTGATCAGGTCTTCAGGGGTGTAATTTCAGAAGGCTCCACAGGGGATGACTGTGAGTCCGGCTGGATTCGAGACCCACAGTTTTAGACAAACGGGGAGGCAGGCTGGGGAAGGCAAGAGTAGAAACAGGAAACTCCTATCGGAGGCGACAGGATGTAGAAGCAGCAGCTATCTAGGGGACGTTTCTCAATAACGGTCAACAGGACTTGGGATTTGATTGCATGGAGGATGAAGGTGATGGAAACGACGGGTAATGATGAAGACTATGTATCTGTTTCTAAAAGGGGAATCACCGAAGTGGAGAATCCTGGAGCTGCGAGTGGCCATATCCAATGTCCATTCTGTGAACTCTTGCTTTCGTTTATGCATCATCTCAACAGACATTTACTGAGCACCTACTGTGTGCCAAGCATCACACCAGGTGCAGTGAGTGAGGAAAGAAGGGCCTGCTCTCACAGAGCTCAGATCAACAGCTGACTCAACCCCACGGCTCATTGTGATGGTGAAAATGGCAACCAGTGAGAAGTGCTGGTGCTCTGAGCATCTACGACGGGGAGTGTAGCTGCGGGGGTTGGGAAGCGTTGTCTGGAAGAAGACCGTTCGAACAGAGAGCTAAGGACCGGCAAGGGTAAACCAGGTGAAGGCACAAAGTATTCGAGGTTGGAAGGAGCAAGGCCAGCGTGAGGATTGCCCAGGACAAGAGGTAGGCAGGGCCCAAAGCGAGCCGGTGAAGGGGGCAGAGTGCAGAGAGGACAGGCCTGGGGCCACCACAAGGGCAGCAGTGGATATGTTACTAACAATGCAAAACCACTGACGGGTGGAAGCATGACCAGATCAATAGTTTTAGATAACGGTCCTTAACTGCAGAGGCCCTCTCCTCCCCACATTCCATCATATAGTGTACAGCTAAATAAAAGAAGACGATTTAGGTTGAAGTATATACTCCGAGAAGTCCTGTTTTCTACAGTGTGCAGAAACAGCATGCCTATGGAAACCTCTTGAATGACAATCACCCTTAACCTACATATTAATGTGGTCCACATAGGAGCCATTCTGCGGCTTCCCTAACCTGTGGCCACTCAACCTCTGCTTCATTATGTCCATGGGGGTAACTCCTATTCTATCATTTAACATTCTTTTCTTTTCTTTTTTTTTTTTTTTTGAGACACAGTCTTACTTTGTTACCCTGGGTAGATTTTGCAGTGGCATCATCATAGCTCACTGCAACCTTGAAATTCTGGGCTTAAGTGATCCTCTTGCCTTAGCCACTCGAGTAGCTGGGACTACAGGCGTGTGACATGATGCCTGTCTGATTTTTCTATTTTTAGTAGAGATGGTGTCTTGCTCTTGCTCAGGCTGGTCTTGAACTTCTGAGCTCAAACACTCCTCCTGCTTCAGCCTCCCAGAGTGCCAGGATTAGAGGCATGAGCCACCACACCTGGCCAACGTTCTTTTAATTTGTATGCTTCTCTTTGATCAAACCCAAATTGGGCTCTGTTTAACCTATTGCACAGTCGTCTGGAGAGACTTCCTATTACTTCTTAAACAGGGCAGCTAGTTTAAGAACTGATCCCATGTCCCCCCTCTTCAAATTTAGTCTTGTTCACAAACACCCCATTTCCTTCAATAACTCCTCACGTGGTTGAGTTGTTAGCACAAAAAGAGAAACAGGAAGAGCCATCTTATTTGGTGGTGAATAAGATGGGTTCAAGACTGGGTCACTTCCAGCTTGAGTTGACCTCTGAATGGAAATGTACTACAGGTGGGAGGTAATGTAGGAACAGACGAGCTTATGGCTGATAATGGACATCTGAGAGTCACCCTGATAGAGGGACTTGGCTCTCTGTAGGCATGAGCGTAGACAGAGGGCTGAGGTGGTGGGAAGCTCAGGGATGAGGGGGCAAGAGACATTAAAGAAGGCAGAGCAAGACGACAGAGACAGAGCAAGTGAGAAGATATAGCAAGTGGGAGAAGATGGGAAATAACAATTAGTAAGCACCTGCCATGGGCCAGGCATTAGGAGCTGGGCAAATATTCTCAAAATTCAGTCTCCCAACTCTGGGTGTCCTTATTTCTGCTTTACAGACTGAGGGAACTACTTAGCTGGGTAACTTGTCTTAGGGCAGGAGAGGCTGAGAGACTTTGACCACCAATAACAATGGGATGGGGGGGGGAGAGAGAGAACAGAAAAGGCTTCCTGGAGGGACGGCGTGGTTATGTAACCTAGATTTTATTCGACTCCAAAATCCATGCTTTTCCCACCTGTGCAAAATAGGAAAGACTACACTAGAAAAAAGTAGGGGGTCAACAGAGCTACAGGGAAGTCCAGGGGGCTGAGAAGGAGTCCAGGAGGTGAAAGACTGGACTGTGTTCCAGCAGAAGTGGGAAGCCACTTGTGATCCTTCAGAGGGGCTCTCAGCCGAGGGGGTGATCGTAAGCGAGGCTGCAGGAGGTGGAAGGAGCATGTGAGAAGGAGCAGGAGGCTGTGAGTCCCACCACTTGTTTCAGAAGTTTGGCCAGGAAAAGAAGGAGGAAAATGTTTGGGGGGTGGGCACCCAGATAAATTCACTTTTTTGTTCAGTGGTAAGTTTTTTTTTTTTAAGAGTAAGAAGGGTATGAGAAGCTGATAGTATCCAAAAACAGGATTGTTTTTCTGGACCAAAGATGAGAATGGAGTAATGATAGGTTCTTGGCAGAGGGTGGGGAGGGAGGAACTTACTTGGCAGGGTGCTCACCCATGTGAAAAGGGGGGGGAGTTTGAAACTGATATTTGAGGGAGAGACAGACAAAGCCCTGATGAGAATGGAGAGGCCAGACAGCAAGGAGGCAGTGCCCGGTGACCAGCAGAAGCCTCTACAGGGACAGAGAAAGGTTAAGTCCTATGGCCCTACATGACTACTTATACCCACTTCAGAATGTGGCTTAACTACTAGACTACATCCATTGCCTTTTCCCATGACATTCCAAATGAAGACGTTGAAGTTCAGAGAAATTAAGTAACCTGCCCAAGTTCATACAGCTAGAAAATTGCAGTCAAAACTCAAACTCTGTCCATTCACTGAATCACTCTGCTGTACTGAGTCCCTAGGCTGACAAGGATGACCTCCTGGAACAGGTTTGCAAGGAAAAGATGATTAGAATACGGATAAGTGTTCTTTTCAAAAGACCATTACAGACAGAAGGAGTAGGGAATGGACTTGGATGTCAGGGAGGAGGTATGTCTGCATAAGAACTCACAGCCTTGGGGACTTGAGGAGAAGTTTGTTTGGCCAGTGGAAGCTAAGGGGAACATGTGGCCTTCCTCATCTGGATCTCAAAGCTGGTCCAACAGAGGCAAGACACACTCAGCATGAGCTCTTCCATCATCTCGTGAGCAATAAAAATCTCATTCAATGAAAAACAGAGCATCAGATTATTTCCTCAGTTTCCCAGTAGACCATATGATCACAACCATGAACAGGGAATGCAGCAAAAGAAACTCTCATCTTGGGCTGGATTCAACTGCAGTAGTTGGAAAAGAACTAATTGTGAAGCAGAAAGGAAAGGAACCTTGGGGAAATCAATCACTTCACACGAACCAGGGAAATTAGACATAATCTTGGACATTAAGAAGGCAAATTTTAAAAATCAGAGAAAATTTAGTCCAAAGACTTTATAGAGGAAATGGTTCAAGAAGAATGGAAAGTTCACAAAAGCAAAATTGTGATGACATAACTGCAGTCAGTAGGCTTGAATAGATAGAATACATAAGAGAAAACGAACACATCATCTTATGTATTAGTATATTTATCAGTCACTCAGAAATGTCATTTGGACGATGGTCCGGTTATTGAAGGTCAGAGGTGGATTTGCAAGGACAAGCACCATAAAGAAACTCCAGGAGACAGACAAGATTATGACATGTTCTCTGTCTCGGTGGTACGCAAAGCTGTCTGACTCAGTACTTAACACAGAGCAGGGACTCAAAATATAGCATCAGAGTTGGACCAGCTTGTGGAGGGAACAAGTGAAGTTCTATAAAGCAGTTTTATTATGTTCGGTCTCATAAAAAAAAGATTATAGTTATTACAACAGCCAGCATTTACTGAGTGGATCCCATATGCTAGGTATTATGGGAGGCACTTAAAATGCATTTAATATTTACAACAACCCCAAGAAATAGGTATTATCAGTATCCATAATTTATCTTCATCTGAGGATAGACAGTTAATTGTCCTGTAGAAGGCAGTGTCTACTGTCATGGGGTTTACCTGTGTGTTACCATCACCAAAGAGTGATTCTCTTTGTATGATATTCGTGAATCGGGAAATCCTGCTGGAAGGAATTCCATTATAATAGAAATGGTCTCTATGTCTGCCGCTGTGTCACATGGATCGTTTTATCCTCATGGGAAGATGCATACCCTGTTAGAAGAGAAATCCTACCTCTTAAGTTTGTTTCCATTCTCGAGTCGCTTGATTTGATGCTAGACTTACGCTGCCATTGCTACGGGACACCCGAACAGCGAGACTTAGGTGTGATGGAGGAGCCCAGGGCCTGAGGCAGGCAGATTTGGCATCTAGGCTCTGCTCTAGGGCTGGGGCAGGTCACCTGCCACCACATAGGCAGTCTATAACAAGCTTAAGATCAGGACTTTGGTGTAGACAGAACTGGGTTCAAACCCCACCTCTGTGTCTCACCTGGGGAATGACTGTGTAAATTAATGTGAGTGACCTAACCCTGCTGTTAAGGACTGACTTGTGTCCCCTGCCGAATTCATGTGTTGAAGTCCTGACCCATGTGACTATATTTGGAGATAGAGCCTTTAGGAGGGTAATGAAGGTTAAATGAGGTCATAAGGGTGTGGCCCTAATCCGATAGGGCTGGTGTCATTATAAGAAGACTAAGGGACACTAGAGATCTCCATGTGTGCACAGAGAAGAGGCGGTGTGAGGACATAGTGAGAAGGTGACCTTACAAGCCAGGAAGAGAGGCCTCACCAGAAACTAACCCTGACAGCACTTGGTCTTGGACTTCGAGCCATCCAGAACTGTGAGAAAATAAATTTCTGTTCTTAAGCCACCCAGTCTTTGGTATTCTGTTAAGGCAGCCCTCGCTGACTAATACCACGTTTCCCTGAAAATAAGACCTACCCATAAAATAAGCCTTAGCAGGATTTCTAAGCATTTGCGCAACATAAGCCCTACCCTGAAAATAAGACCTAGTGATGGGCGTGGCTACGCAGCACATCTGCACAACCCATACATTTCGTCTCAGAGTGGTCAAGAAGACAAGTAGCCCTTCTCATCTGGCCCATGAGAGCTCTATTGCTTGACATGAGAGATTGGGGCCAATGGTTCTAAAGGAAATAGAGTCGCAAGAAATTCAGGATGGAATTTGGGGTTTGGAGAGTTATGATGATGTTCCAGAAGAAGATGACTTAACTGTATTTGAATAAATGTAGATTGTTGTACCGTACTTAAAAAAAAATAACACATTCCCCTGAAAATAAGCCCTAGGGTGTCTTCTTGAGAAAAAATAAATATAAGACCCTGTCTTATTTTCAGGGAAACACGGTACACCTGCTGAGCCTGCTTTCCTATGAGGCGACATTAATGACAGAACTCTGATGGAACTCATAGTCCCCTTCTCATGGGCTGTTCTGAGAAGCCATGTAAGAAGCTGAGCATGGAGAGTGGCACATGGGAAGGACTTGATGATTTCCATTATTATTATTAATACCGGAGTACGGTTTCCTCCCCAGTCCACTGAGTGTGACAATCCCACCCCTCCCGTGGCAGGTATGAGGTTGAAATGAGACCTGTGCTTCTTAAACCTTCCCTGACAACAGAAGAGGATGCATACCTACCTGGGGACAAGGGCACAACAAGAAAGGTCTGCTGGAATAATTTTTGAAGGCTCATGTTTTATTTTAAACATACATACAGATTTTGCATTCTAATTCATAAAACAGGCGTGTTTGCAATTATTTATCGGGATACAAAACTGAGGATCTAGACAGACAAAGTGGTCTTATGTGTCTCAGCCATGTGAACACTGTACTTGCATTTTGAGATGGACTTTGCAAGTCACAAAACTGTTCTGATGGGAGAATTTAGTAGTATTCTCTTTTTTAAAAAACAACAGTACAATTAATCAACTTGTAGTGCACTATAACGTGTGTTATATATTGCTCATTAAAGCACTGCGAGTGAGCTCCTACTATGTCCCACGCACTATACCAGCAGACTGACCACACTCGATCTACTCCCTGCCTTCCTGAAGCTTCCTTCCGGCCAGGGGAGGCAGACACTAAACAAGTAGGCAGGTAACTGACTCTCCAGAATTGTGACAAGAACCGTGAAGGGAGAAAGTCAGCTAGAAAAGCATGCAGCAGGGAAAAGGGCCAGAGCCCTTGAATGTTCTGAGCACCGAGAGATTTCCCAGGAAGTCCAGCTTCCTAGGAGGAGTGGCTCTGGAGGCCGTGGTTACCAAGCATTTAATTTAAGTGAATTATTGTCACCCTCTGTCTTAAGAAGACAGTTTACTTTCCACAAGTCTGCATAGGCCTACGTATGGATTTGTGCACTGGGGACCAGACAGGGTGGTATTTGATAATGGCCAGCAGGTGAGGGGGTAGGGGATGGCCCTCTTTGCTTTAGATGTGTGATGTGGAAGGTGGGGACAGCAGGACTGAGGGACATGAGAGGTGTCTCCTCTCTTTTTCTGCTTTTCCTTCCTGAGGGGTGTGTACACTCTTTGCACACTTGCCCATAAGTCAGTTAGGAGGTGAGAACTGCTTTACTTATAGCGTCAGTTCCCAAAGAACCAAACAGAAGCCCCCTCTGTTTCCTGCCTGCTCTCCTGGGCCCCTAAAGAAGGCGGATGCAGTATTTTTTGCTGGGAGGGGCAGGTGGGGAGGTTGGACTGGAAGCCAGGGGTCCCCTCTGGCCCTGTGAGCTTGTGGAGCCTGGCTCTACCTGTACTAGGAGTGAGCAGGGTCTACCCACACCTACTCACTGAGCTCACCCCTGCTTCCCAACTGTTCCATGCCCCTGCTCACTCCTTCTCCCTGGGGGGGGGGGCGGCCCAGCACAGCAAATAGGCAGATGGGAAAGAGGTGTAAGATTATTGTGGGGAGGAATTTCCAGTATTAACAACAACAACAACAACGAGGACGACGCTTCTCACGTTGGCACAGCACTCACCAGTTTACCAAGTGCCTTCACGCCAGAGATCTCTTTGGAGATTAGGACGGTGGCATTCCGATTTTAGCCTTTGACACTGCAGGCATGTCGAGCATGCCACTTCTTTACAGACACCACATGCCCATGGTTATGTCTAAACCTTTGCTTAAGACGCGCGCTGCCCCCTAGGAGCGCCTTTCTCTCTGCTCACATCAATCCCAGCGTCGGTAAGTCCCTTCCGCTTCTACGAAACTTCTACCAAATGCACTCATCCCTCAAAAAGAGCCGAGCAGCAAGGTGGCTGGGAGACCTTCTAGTGACTAGTGCAACTTTGTCACCAGCCCAGAGAGAAGAAGGGACTGGGCCAAGGTCACAGCTGATCCCTACCAGAGCCGGCCCCACATCGCCCCTCCGATGCCTGAGGAAGCTGCAAACTTCGGTCTCCGGGTGCCACTTCCCAGGCGCACGGCAGGGGCTTCACGGGCCGGATGTTTGGGGACTGTAACCCGTAAACCTTACGTTGCCCTTACGGCGTGGAATGGGGCAAGAGGAGCTCGCTCCGGAATGCCGAGGGGGATCTTTTATGAAGTCACGAATCGGAGTGTATGAGCACTCCAATTCCACACACAGGAGGCGACTCAGCAGCCCCAGGACTGGAGGGACTGACACGCGCCGGGCTGCCGGGCAGCAGGAGGCACCTGTGCGCACAGCACCGCGTCTTCCAGTCCTCGCGCCCCTTCCCACCGCCCACCTCTGAGCCTCCTCCTCCTCCTCCTAGTCTCAGGCCTTAGATCTCCCGGGTCTCCCCGCCCGGCCCGGCGAGCAGCAAGTGCGGGCGCGGCGGCCCGTCTTACCCCGGCCTCGGTCCATGGCGCCGGCTCGGATCCCGGGGCGCAGGGCCGCGGGGCGCGGGGCTCCGGCGCGGCTGGCGGCGGCGGGCGCGCTGCGCTCTCAGCCCGGCCCCACGGCCAGCGCCGCCGGCGTCCCCTCCCCCGACAGGATGCTCGCCGGGCGCCCCCGCCCCTCCGCGCCGCGCCCGGAATAGACCCGAGCACGCCTCGCCCCCTGGGCCGCCGGCCGGTGTCCCGTGTCCCGCACACGCCCGCGCCACGCCCTCGCGGCCCTCCCGCCGGGCCTGGAGCGCCCGCTTCCCGGCCCTGGCGCTTTCGTTCCCGGCCCGCGCCGCCCACCCCGCCGGACCGCGCCGTGTCCAGCTTTGCTCGCACGGGGCTGGCGATCGGGGGTGGGGGGTGGGGGGTGGGGGGGCGCACTGTCGCACCTCTTGGCCCACTCCAGCTCGGGCTGCCGAGGATTTCCCCCAAAGCAATCAAAGCCCCTTCCCCTGCAGCTGCCACCCATTTCCTGGCTTGGGGTTTATCGTCTCCGTTCGCCGGTCTTTCCCTGAGCTCCTTCCAGCGCAGGACGGCGGAGTGGGCGCTGTGCTGGTGCGATGCCAATAGCGCCGTGCAAGTGGAGCGAAATAACAATAATCGACAAAGATATTAAAAAAGAAAACCACCTGGGAAAAGGAGAAAGAGAGAATTGCTGAAAGTGGACAGTAGCTTGGGACACTTCCAACTTTTGAGGCTCCCTGTATGTTAAAACATGTATACGTTAAAATATGTATATTCATGTCTATGAAAACATGCCAAAATGGAGTGATAAAAATTGAGGAAACGAACTCTTTTAGCATATAAAACACAGTGCAGTGTAAGTGGGCTCTTCCCAAGGTAATTACAGGATGTAGAAAACATTGCTTTGACCAGTGTGGTCCGGTAATGGATTTAAGTTTAAAGTTGTTTGAAGAGCAACTTCTTCACACTGTTAGTGTATTGCTGTGAAAACAGGTCTCACTCATTTATAGACAATATCAAATGTGTGGATTTAACACCCTTTGTGAAGGCTTAATCGTCCTCCTAGACGATTCCTCCCCACCATGGGTGAGGCCATGGCTTTCATTTTTGAGTAGGCCACTCCTTTACTTAGAACATTCTGGCATGGAGAACACCTTGTACAAGAAGAAAGGGCCCCAGACAAAGCATCTTGTGCTTTTCTGGGCTGGGGATGTTTTTTCCATTGTTTTTATGGGCAAGTTGAAATTTACACTGTCTTCAAAACATTGCATTGGTAATTTGTTTAGTGAGTGTGTGTGTGTGTGGGGGCCCTTAGATGAAACATGGTGTAGTGAAAAACCATGGGATTTGAGTCTGAAAACTTGCATATGAGCTCTTGCTCTCCTGCTTATTAAGTATGTAACTTTCTGTGAGTCTTGCCTACTCATCTGTGCTGTGGGAAACCTCATACTGACCTCACAGGGCTGTTGGGAGGGCAAATGAAATGAGGATACAAACCCACTTTATAAGCGATAAGTAGCTATGGACATGTGAGCCATTATTATTTTTCTAGTCCTTCTTTGTTCTTGCTCCCTTTTCCAATTGGAAAAGGTCAGTTTAAATTCTAAAGCAGCCAACCGATGATTGACAAGTGGATTAAATCCCAAAAGTTCACTGTTTGAACTGTGAAACACTAGGAAATAAGGCTCTAAATCGTAGCTAAGTTCCCAGGCTAGCTCACCAATTCTTTTAAAATCATATTTCCTTTGAAATAACTGAAAAAAATTATGAAACATTATTGGTGCAAAAACAGATGGAGGATTTCGTAGAAATTCTTTTAGAGAACTTTTGGAAATTTTCAAGGACTTTGGAAGTATATTCAGAGAATTGGGACAAATAAGTCAAAAAGGCTAAGGAGAATTTATATGTGCCCATGGAATAATTTATGGAGTGGAATTAACTGAACTGTGGTCTGGGAAAAATATAAAGATGGGAGAACACAGTCTGTACAGTTTTTTTGTTTTGTTTTGTTTAATTTACGTTAGGTCTCACTCTGTTCCCCAGGCTAGAGAGCAATGGAGCCTTCATAGTTCATTGCAACTTCAAACTCCTGGGCTCAAGGGATCCTCCTGCCTCAGTCTCCCATGTAACCAGGATTACAGGTGCATGTCACTACGCCTAGCTGATTTTCTATTTTTTGTAGAGATTGGGTCTTGCTCTTTCTCAGGCTGGTTTCGAACTCCTGGCCTCAAGTGATCCTCCCGCCTCCATCTTGGAGACTCCTAGGATTATAGGCCTGAGGCTCTCTGCCTGGCCCTGTACAGTTCTGAGAATTAACAAAAAGAAGTCATAGGGAAAGTATGGCAGCTCTGGTTTAGATAACTACCCATAATGTCCACTAGGTGGCAATGTTGGCCAAACAGACTACAGCTTGGTTGCTGTCAGAATAACTAAATGACGTGGATGGGAAAGTTATTTGTGGGTTTTGGACAAAGGATAACTGTATATTTTTTCTGTACTTTTCTTTTAGTGAGGCCTGTATTCATCATAAAAGCTATCCCCACTGTCCATCAGTTCACTTAGGCAATATTAATTGCACTGTACAAGTTCCTATTGGGAGAACAAATGCTAAGTAGGAATGATTCCCATCCTCAAGGAATCTACACTCCAGTAGAGGATATAGATAATGTACAAAATAATTTTAATACAAATTATCATATGAGAAGTACTGGAGAAGAAATAAAGTTCTCCTGGCATCCATCAAGACAAAGCAAGAATTTCTTACTGATCGTGTAGACGGTACTGGTTAATAGACATTTGCAACTGAGCTGCATAAGATTTGAACAGGCAATGAGGAGATAACATTGTGGGCAAAGAAAACAGTGAGAGCAAAGGCAGAGAGATAGGAAACGGCAGGACGTGTCTACAAAGCAGTTTGTGTTGGCCGGACTGTGAGCTATCAGGTGGTTGTTGATGTCTGCGTTTCTTTTCTTCTTACCATTCTCTTGGAGTGCAACTCTCTGGCAAGGAGTTTTAGGACCTGCCTCATATCTTTTCTTTCCTTCTTGCTCAATACCAAGTTTTCCAGGTTTGCCTGGTGCTTTTCTAAAGAATTCCATGTGGAGAGCTCCAGCTCTGTAAAAAGATATCAAGTTTGGTCCCTGTGAACAATACCAGGAAGAAGGCGTTCAACTCCCTTTTGCTCCTGGTCTTGTGAAGACAAATGATAACACCTCCCCCATTCTTAGCTTATCAGGTGGAACTGGGAAACCCTGGGAAAGAAAAATGTGGAGGCTCAGGGCTTTTTGTCCTGGGGAGAGAAACAGACTCCAGCCTTCTAACCTGTCACTTTGCCTCCAGAGTCTGCTTCCACCATGGCCATCACAGTGACCGTTCCATGATCCCTATCAGACCATGTCACTTCCCCCTTAAAAATATTTCACAATTCTCTTTGCCCTCAGTGGAGAGTCCAAATTCCTCATTGTGGTGTTCTGGGTGCCTTCTATGCTGAGACTGCAGTGATCTCGGGAGACTGCAGATGGGTACTCAGATCTGGGTTCTTTTTTTTTTTTTTAAATTTATTTTTTTTATTTAGTTTTTTGAGTCAGGGTCTCATCCTGTCACCCCAGCTATAGTGCAGTAGAGTCATAGCTCACTGTGAACTCAAACTCCTGGGCTGGAGAGATCCTGCCTTGAGCCTCTTGTGTAGCAGGGACTACATGCCACCTAGCTTGACTAATGTTTTTTTTTTTTTGTAGAAACGGGGTCTTGCTCTTGCTCAGGCTGGTCTCAAACTACTGACCTTAAGTGATCTTTGAATCTTAGCCTCCCAAAGTGCTAGCATTGCAGGCATGAGCCACCGCACCCAGCCAATAGTTTTATTTTTATTTATTTATTTATTTATTTCAGCATATTATGGGGGTATAGATTTTAAGGTTTCAATAAATGCCCTTTCCCCCCTCCCCCCACAAGTCTGAGTTTCCAGCATGACCATCCCCCAGATGATGCACACCTCACTCATTATGTATATATATACTCGCCCCCCTCCCCCTCCCTCAGATCTGGGTTCTTGAATGGAATCTGTCACTGTGTGAGTCTCAGTTCTGCCACTGGGTCATCAGAGTATAATTTCCTATCTGCTTCTCTCCTTACCCATCCCCACCCCATTGCAAATGCTGTGCAAATGGCTGCTGTGTCTTGCTCACTGCTAGATCCCTAGAGCCTAGCACAGTGCCCGATACCCAGCAAGCGGTAATAAATAATTCGTGGAGTGAGTCAGTGAATAAATGCTCAAAGACTGCCAAGGCCTGCCATTATTGGCTTGTATTAATGCATGTGTCCTGGGGGTTCCATTTGTTCTCTGGGATTGTTTTATTTGCTTATTTGTCTGCAGAGGGAAAGGAAATTGCAACGAGGCGTTCTGCGAGAAATGCCTTTGTGCTTCCCAGCCCCGTGTGTGCTGCTGCGATGTGCAGCTTCTCCTTGGCTCAGGGCCCCTCGCCCATGCTCCTTTGTGCAGGGGAAGCCCCAGAGCCCCCTGCTCGGGTGTCTGCCCAAAGCTGGCTGCCAGAAGAAAACCTCTCTTGTTCCACCCAGCACAATGTCACCATTATAGCCTCTATCCAGGGAAATGACACAAGCCTGCTAGTCCACCCTGGGCCCCGGAAAGCAGATAGAGATCTGAGTGGTAGTTTCTGGCAGAAAGAGAAAGAGTTTCATGGATGGATGAAAATTCCTCCTTTCTGAGCACCTTTAAGTTTCTGCTCCAGGGCACGGGGCTCCTACCTGCGCCCAGGCCACAGGGCTCAGCTTCCGCAGCCAGTAGAACCAAACCCACTGGTTGTGTCTGCAGGAGAAGGAGATTTTATTTTTATGCCTAAATGTTGCATGCGGCCTGCCTCCTCCCTTTGGGTCCTTCCCCAGGAAAAGAGCACCTAGGCTCCTTAAGCAAGGCTCGCATGCTGAAGCACCTGCAGGCCAGGCAGGGAAGGGGGCCGTGGAGTGGTGGCAAAGCAGAGCTCTCTTGCCCTACTGGAAGGGCCAGTAACCAGTGAACTTGGGCCTGGAATGGCCAGATCTTCAGATTTTTCAGCAGAACCCAGAAACCCAGATTTTAGTGTAAAATCTCTATTTAAAAATCAATTGCAATTGTTTTAAAACATTGCAAGAGCTAATTAAACACCCCCATGGGCTTAGACTGGCTTACAGGCTTCCCCTGTGGGAACTTGAGGGACATTATGAATGTGTGAAGACTTCTGGAGGGTCTGTCCTGCCGGGAGCCCCCATGCTGAGGGTCAAGGTGGACACCCAACCCCTAACGCTGCAGCGGGGACTAACTCTTCTGAAGGGCTGGGCTGCATGTCCCCAACTTCACATCTGTACCGCAGGCTGATGCCAGGTTGCAGAGGCCCAAAGCTGACTTTATAATTTGGAACTAGAAAAACTTTAGAGCTCAAAGGAGTCTGACACATAAGCTACTCTAATCCCCTCATTTGTCAGATGGGGAAACTGAGGCCGAGAGAGGAAGAAATCTTGTCTGAAATCACACAATGCCAGCCTTAGAGGCAGAACCAGGAGCACTGGCACCCAGGGCTTGAGACTCGAGGGCACCTGAGCTGCTTTGTTCAATTTGTGGGACACATTGGTGAAGAACGAGACTGGACCAGTGAGGTAGGCCTAAGTTTGATACCCAGTCGTGCCTCTGCACAGCCAAGGGCGTGATCCCCAGCCTCTCCGAACCTCGGATTCCTCATCTAAACGTCAGGGCTACAAACACGTCCCCCTCGCGGTGGCCGTGAGGCTGCAGTGCGACTATGTGTGTGGCGTGACTGGCGCCATGCCTGCACATATTAACAGCAAGCGTTCTCCAAGTGCCCTTGGCACTTTGGTTAGGGAGGCAGTTGTTGTGCAGTGACCGAGTGCACTGGCTTCGGGTGAGACATCTCTGAGTTCAAGTTCAGGCTTTGCCGCATACGGCTGTGAAGACCGGGATGAATTATTTATCAAGGGTTCAATTTGCTCATCTGTAAAATGAGGATAAAGGTAGTACCCAGAGGATTAAATGAGATTAAAAGTGCTCAGCACAGTGCCCGACTCATCATCAGAAGTGTTAGCAGTTATGTAATTAGTGTGGGTTTCCTCTGAAGAACTTGTCAGATGCTCATGGAAAAATATTAAGGAGTACTGAGATCACGGCCACATACCCAGGCTGCCCCCTGCAGGGAGTTTGATATAAATCCAACCACAGGAAATGGGGCGGATTCTGCCAGGTTCCTCCTTCCCTGCAGGAATGCCCCATGCCCCTGCGTGGGGGGACGCTGGGCTTCCAGCTCCTGGTTTCCACAGAGTCTACTAAGGAGTGGCATGTCGTACGCGTGTTCTAGAAAGTTAAATAGTGCTGTTATTTTGTCAGAAGGACAAATTGCTTGGGCCAGGTGGACGATTTGTCCTGACCCATGTGGGAAAGACCCTGTGTGTTAGGAAGGCAGTCCCAGTTCTTGCATGACAAAAAATTCTTTATCCACGGGGGCTTTGGAAAACCGGAAGGCTCTTGGTCTGTGCCTATGGGAACTTTTCAATGACTGACCGGGGCAGGTGATTACCCCTTCATACATGATGCCTAGTGATTTCCATGTCCCGTTGCAGGCTCTGATGGGGGCAGATGCCTGCACCGTTTAAACTCTGGTCACTCAACCTCGCACGGACAGCAAAAGAACACATTTGCAACCCCACCATCAATATGAATCCCCTCTGGGAGCGAGTGTATGTTTCATGATTCCTTTGGTGGTAAGTGACAGAATCACAACCCCAACCAGCTTTAACCCAAAAGCTCAAAGGGTAACTGTCTAGTTGAAGGGGTAAAGCTGGAGTTAAAGCAAGCGTGGATCCAGGAATGCAAACAGAGCGGTTGCTACGTTCTCTCCATCTCCCGATTCCACCTTCCTCTGTTTAGTATTCATCTTTAGGTGGTCTCTCCCAATCTGTGGCAAAGAAGGCCACACAGCTCCTGGCCTGAGCGCCCTTATACCTGGAGATTCCATGTGAGAAAAGTGTGTCTGTCTTCTGCAGTTCCAGAAACGGACGGAAGGGGGCGCTCATAGTCTGGCTAAACCGCATATCCGAGCACGAGGGTGCTTCTGAGCAGCCAAATGCACACCTCCCCTGCGGCCCGTACTGCACCTGCAGTACATCACTCTATCAGATGAGTGATGCTAGTTCTATTTTGTAAGTCAAATTTCACGCAGTGTGTTGGTTTTCTACACTAAAGAATGCCATAGATAATGTGGCTGAAACAACAAGAAATTTTTTTTTCTCACAATTCTGGAGATTGGAAGCCCAAGGTCAAGGTGCAGTGGCGTTGGTTTCCTCTCTCCCCTGCTTGTGGATGGCCACCCTCTTGCTGCCTGTTCACATGGTCGTTCCTCTGTGCGCATGCTCCCTAGGGCCCACCCTAGAGGCTTCATTTTATCTTAATCACCTCTTTAAAAGCCCCACCTCCAAATGGAGTCACATTCGGAGGCATTAGATTGTTAGGGCACCAAAATGTGAAATGGGGGGCACACCATCCAGCCACTGACCGGTGAGGCTGAGGCTGCCAGTGCGCCCTGACCCATGACGCTAGTGTCCTGGCTGTAGCTCATGGCAGCACACACGGAGGCAAAGGCTTTACAGCTAGAGCAGCAGGGGAAGTGAGACACTATATCCTGGGAAGACCTTAGCAAGGTCCAGGGACATCTGTCTGTTTCATGCCCACCCCAGGAACCAATCACCTGTAGATGACATCCTGGGCTGCCTGCGGCGGGCCGTGGTCCACCAAGCCCGGCTTGATTGTCAAAGAATCTCGTGTTTCCTTCTGTCTGCAGCATCTTCACGTTGCTTCCCTTTGGCTTCCCCCAAACCAGTCATCGTGAGATGACTGGAGACTAGGAGTCACCTTCTCTCCCCCAACTTGCATCAAGCAGAACGATGTTCCCAAAGTGTGACATTCAGACAACCGGTGAAAATGTGAGACAAGGTTAGACGTTGCACAGACCAACGTCTTTGAAGACTTATGAATTTATGTGAATTTGGATTAAAAACACATAATCCATACTTTCACAGATATTAAGATAGAAACATCAGATATGAGTCGGTTGAAAGAAAAACATGATGGAAATGCATTCAGTAAATAAATCCCTCTATCACATGGTGTCACCTGGCGTTTGAGGGGCTGAACTCAGAGGAATGCTGGGAAAGTTCTCCACTGAGAAGGAAACACTTCCGGTCATGGGCATAAATGTCATGTTGTTTTTTAACCTGATCTAGCCACACACTTGGCCCTAATTTGCCCTGGGGACTATTCGCAGGTGGTTAGCGCCGGCTTTGGTTTCCTGTGTCTGTGTCTCTGTGCCAGTCACAGTGGGGCAGCCGGGGCACACTTCATCCCACAGCCTCTCCATGTCATTGATCTCGAGACTCGCTCCAGAGTGAAGACTTTTAGCAACCCCAGCTCTGATGTGGAACGATGCATTTAAAACTTAATGTCACATGGGGCATTAATGGACTTGGCATAATTATGCGATATTAAATGCTATTAATTTTAGCAGGGCTTTTTTTCCCCTCTCGAATTTTGCTAACGGTGCGAGTACCAGCCCTCCTCCTCCACATTTGGCTCTGTTCAGAGGCCAGCCGCAGCCGCTGACACCTTCTGCAGCCGGTGCCCGTGTTTTTGCGCCGGGAGCCTGGCGAGGACAGGGGCTCCAGGCACAGAAGAGCTGGCTTCTTGTTCTGATGTGCTCAAATGCTCAGTTGGCTTGTTTCAGGACTGCAAAGTGTGGCCACTGTCTTGGCTTTAAGCGCTAATCTTCTGTGGCCCCCGAAGCTGAGTTCTGCTTTATGAACTCTGCTCTGCTCTGCCTCCAGTGTCCAAACGGTTATGCGCGTGGGGCAAGGCCCCCTTCCAGAACTTCAGATGCTGTGAACAAAGTATTGTCTTGTCTGTGCATGAAAGGAAGATGGTTCAGAGCAGCGTTTCTCAAACTTCACTATGTGTGTGAATCACCCAGGGATCTTCTTAATACACAGATGCGGATGGAAGGTCAGGGTGGGCTCTGCGATTCTGCATTTTGCACAAGTTCCCGGATGATGCTGATGTTCCTGGCTGGGGACAACACTGCGAGTGACAAGGCTTGGAGCAATCCTCCCCACACCCAGCATGCAACAACTACAGAACAAGCCGGGCAGTCTCCACAAAGCCTGCGTGGGTGAGAGCTGTCCTTCTAGACCGTCTGCGTGTTCCAGCCCTTACTTGTCCTCCACGTCTTCTAGTTTCATTCTTCCCTCGCTTCCCTCCTTCCTCACTGATATTCTTTGTTCCTCAAGTAAGCCAAACTCTTGCCCACCCCAGGGCCTTTGCACACACTGTCCCTTGTGCCTACAATGCTCCCACCCCCACCTTTCCCTGGGTACTTGGTTTGCATCCTTCAGCAGACACAGGAAGTGAATTCCTGTCTCACTATTTATTATCTTTGTGTACACCATCTCTTTTTCTGTTGACTTATTTATAATTTGCTTCTCCTCTAGACCAGAGTACACGAGGAGACCTCACGCTTGCCTTCCACACTCTCGTATCCTCAGTGCCCTTGGCTGGCAGCCAATGCAATAAGTAAATGTGTGTTGGGCGCATGCACAAGCAGGGAACGAATGCACATTCTTAAGCATCCTTTTGCACATTTGAGCCTCCTGTCTGGAGGGGCTGCGAGGGGGATGATAGAATTGGTTCTTGTTGCAAACTTATAGAATGAGAGGTCAGGGAAGGAGCTACTTTTACTTTTAAGCCACATCTCATCTTCAGAGATGCCAAAATGTGAAAAAAAAGTGTACATCTGAGAATAGATGAAATACAGTAAGCCCAACATTTCTTAAACAGAGTTTATATCAAATTATGATAGTTTATGAAATATTGGATTCAACAAAGGTATGGCAGGACTTCCGAGGACTTTCAGAAATGTGCATTATGAGTCTACAAGGGAAGGGACGCCATGTGTTCTGTCATGGCACAGTGGCTGTGGCAGAGGCACGGACTCACTCACCTAGACGCCATTCTTCCTCTGCCTGGCTCTCTTCTTCCTTCCTGGCAGGGGGCCTGCCTCCTAATGTCCAGGCTGGACCCACCAAATGCTCAATTTCCCAGATTTCATTGCAGCAGGGATGTGGACACGTTCCCTAGTCCTGGCCAGTGGGATCTGAGTGGAAGTCCACAGAGGACTTCTGGAAAAGTTGTCCTGACTACAATAGACATGCAAAGGGGAATTTCTTTCCTGTTTTCTGATGTGCTTGTGTGAGGACATGATGCCTGGAGCTGCAGCAGCCTCTTGTAAACATGAGGAAACACCTTGGCTAAGGACAAAAGCCAACATGCCGAGGATGGTGGAGTGCAGAGATGCCAAGAACATGCAGAGTTGGTACAACTCTGCACTTGGACTTCTGGCCGTGCAAGACAGCATGCGTTCTCATTGCTTAGCCACTTGTAATCAGGAGCTCTGTACTTACAGCTTAAAGGAGCCTGCCTGGTAAGAGTGATGAACTGGTCTCTCCGAGTCAGACAGGCTGGGATTGGCTCCCGGCTCTACCAGGATTAATTATATGTGCTCTTGAAGGCCGTTTACTCATCTGTGAGATGCAGATGTTAATCATGCCTCCCTCCTGGGTCTTTAAAGAGGCTTAACAGAGATGATGGGTGTCAAGGCCTCACATAGAACTTGGCACCTTGTTGGTGCTTAGTAATGAAGAACTATTATTAGTACCATTATTTTTGATCTCAGAAACTTATTTTTTGTTGGAACATCCTCTACCACGTTGAGGGACCCTGCATCATGCAGAAAACAATCTGAGTGACATTTACTGTGTCGAACATTCTCTCTTGACACAAGGAGAAGCCCAGGCCAAAGAAGAGGCCGCTGTCTCAGTGCTTTCATTGTGAACAACGTGCAAGGTTCAGCCTCTTCCCACGTCAGTCATTTCCACTCACGCTAGAAACGACAGAAGGACACACGCAGGTTTGGGTTGAAATGATGTGCTTTTATGGGAAACAAAAATATCCAACAACAATAACAAAAGCCCTCCGATCTCGCCAAGTTCTCAGCTAGTGATAATGAGGCAGTTTCAAGGATTGCGCCTGGCTGGGGACATTTCTAAAGGGTCAGGGAAAGTCGGAAGACATTGGCCAAAAAGAGAAAGTGCAGGGAGGGCTGACATTGTACATGACAGCATATCAGACTTCCCTTCTGGCTCCTCACCTATCACCCTTTCAACTTCGAGTCTCCTTCCAGTTTACAAAGATCCTTCCTGAATTTTGCTCAGATGCAATCTCTTCCAGAAAGCTTTCCTTGGTCTGCTCCGACTGCATACGCCTTTTCCTTAACGTCACACACACACTTTCTCGTGCCTTCTCCGATCACTTTCTGCCTTACATCCACCGTGCCTGGGTACATGCCTCAGGATCCCCACTATTAGTGGGCATGTCCCCGAGACCAGAGCCCCCGTGGATTCAACCCAGTGCTCCCCTCCCCCTACCCCTCCCAGTGCTCAGTATTCAGCAGGTGCTCAGCATCAGCAGGTGCTCAGTGAGGGTTTGTGGAATTTCAATCAGTTCTACATTTGCCACGATAGGTCACCAGCCTCTTGAGAATCCTAATTGTCATTTCCACTTCTTCATCCTTCCTCCATGGCCTCAAAGTGGTTCGACTCAAGGCATCTCCAAGAAGGAACTAGCAGCCCCAGCAAACACCAACTCAGAGTTGAAAGTTTGGAGAGGGGAAGAGAGAAGGCTAAGGTTTCACCCCTGTTCCAGAAGGCAAGGAGGCCGGCAAGGCAGCCACTGGGAAGTCCAGGATGACCTTGGGTGGTGTTGGCCAACAGTTCCTTTTGGAATCTCAGCCACTCTTCCAGAAGTTTCCCCCATGAAACATGGCCATGTTTGCAGCAGGAGCCCAGGATGGGTGGGGGTCCAGAACAGTTGCCCTGCCAGCTCGGGGACCAGAGATGTAGACCAAGAACCTTTCTTTGGGACATGGCCTATTTTACCGCTACAGGGGCGGTAGAGCCGTCTGTCTAGTTGTTCGGTTGGGGCTGTGGTGGGGGAGCCCTGTGGAGTGTTGAGTTGTCAGGCACATAGATTGTAATAAGGCTGAAGAGTACGGGCTGCAGGAATGGGCCTCTCCTTGCCAGGGGGCGGGGTCGGGAGGTGCTGGGAGCAGGGATAGGGAGGGGAGCGTCCCAGAGGTCCCCAGCTCCGATTCTAGCAGGGCCCCGCTGTCTCCCACTCCCTTCCTCTGGCTCCCCCGGTGCAGGCAGGCAAAGGGGCCAACTGGAAGTGGTGGAGGGAAGAGAAGTGCCTTTTTCCTTTTCCTAACGGTGGGTCCTAGATTTGGACAAGGGAGAGGTTACAAAGCAGGGAGAGGAGGGTGGAAGAGCCGAGGAAAGGCCTAGACCCCATCCGAGTCTGTGTACTGGTGTAATGGGTAGGTTTGAGGCTCACACTTCTAACTGCATCGTCCCCAGAGAGCACTGAGCTCCTCATTGGGGGTGTTGAGAAAGTTCTTTGCCGGCTCTCAAAGGCGCTCAGTGATTTAGGAAGATCGCCACGGACCTTCCCATGGGAGGGCCCCTCTGGGGCCAATAAGGTGTGACAAGCACATGGTCAGCCTCAGCCCTAGAGACTTGGGGAAAGGGCCCAGAAGCAGAGAGAAGAGAGACTTCTTCAGGCACCTTCTTTAGGAAAGAGAGTTGGACCTTGGGGGACTCAAGTTAGGACAGGTGTTCCAGTATAAAAAGGGTCCCCCGTAAAAGGATGGAGTCCCCTCAAATCCCTTCCCAGATCCCACAGCACTTAGAAAAGAGAAAGTAAGGAGCATAAAAATATCTCGATGACGTGGGCTCACCTGACGGTGCAGAAAAGCGAGCCTCGCGGCAGGCAGCGTGTCCCATTACACAGAGGGTTATACCGAGCCCCGGTAGAGAGACTTTACATAGAGCTTTATATAAATGCATATATATTTATAGAGCCTCTGCCTAGAACAGCCGGGCTTGCTTCTTCAGTTCGTTCCTCTTCCAGAGGGCCAGCCGGTCGAACTCGGAGATGGTCATGCCGAAGACTTGGTAGAACTCTTCCTGGGACAGGTGGCGCTGAGGAGATGGGGGGACAGAGAGAGAACAGCGTGAGGGTGTGAGGGGTGGACTGCGGGTGGGAACGGGCACTGCATGTTCTCTCTGGGTGCCCTGTGCCCGGCACAGTGTCCGACCCAGGCAGGCGTGCAATGATGAATGTTTGTTGAATGACTGAATGTTTCCCTAGAGGGGCCTCTGGAGCTGATCTGGCTGGAGGGGGCCACCCCTGCCCGTGGCTCAGGTGGGACTTGTGCTCCACCTAAGCCCCCCTCGGTGTACCCTGGCTGGCCTTACCTTTCTGCACGCCTGCTCCATGCATTCGTGTCCAGAAGTGTGCATGGATTAATGCTATCTCAGTCCTCTTTGGGACCAAAGGGAGGCATGTCTGAGATTTTAAGGTTTATTTCCTCTTACTAATATCTTTACGAATGATCAGGAAGGCTGTTCATCAGGCCAGTCAGTGACAAAAAATTACTGAGCATTATTTCTCGACCCACTGAAATGTCCTGTTATCTCTTTCTTCTGTGAAAACGAGCATGCCATCCAGTCCAACACTGCTCTGTGTCACATAGCAGGGCTCTCCACCTTTCTGCCCTCCTTCCTTTTCTCCTTTCTAAGCAGGCTTAACAGTGTGACACACTGTCAAAAGGTTTTAGAGTTGGAAATATATGGCACTGAAATAGTGGCAAGATGTTAACAATTAGTCACATGTAGTGAAGGGTGGATGGATGTTCATTTTACAGTTTTTGCAACTTTTCTGGAGGGTTGAAAGTTTTCAAAATGAAATTGAAAATTAAATTTAAAAAGAGAACTACACGGCAAATAGCCGACCTGCAAACTGCTAGATGCATGGAGCTGACCTGTTGGTAGCAATCATATGAGCTAACTGAGTGTTGAAGGAGATTCAATGAGGTAATTATGTACTTGGCCGCACAGTAATTAGCCAGTTCTCTGGCTTATTGCCACTCACATTTTAGCTACACACTCAGAATTTCAAGCAAAGGTAACTTTGATAATTTTTGATAGATATCATTGGCTGTTGGTGACTTAGAGTTGATTTTTCCATACTTAAAGATATTGACTAACACTAAAAATTGCTTGTGTTGTATCATGCTTGATAGTTCAAAACTGCCAATTCACCCTCATTTCATCTTTCTGATCATTCTGAAAACGAGGATTTTTTTTTTCTGATTGAGAGAGAAGGAAACCCAAACTCAGAGAATTAAAATGATATACTTGCCCAAGAGGGAGAGTGGGAAGGAGGGAGGGAAAGAGGGAAGGAAGGAGGCGGGGAGCGGCAGAGCTGAGACCAAAGTGCCCGCCCTCTGACCCCAATGCGTGTACCCTACCGCCCCTCTTGGTCAACCCCACTGAAAAAATTCATCAGTGAGTCTATTATGAAATACTTTAAAAATACACAAAATAGAGAAAATAGTACAGCACACATGTCCATTACCCATAATTATCGACAGCTCGCCACGTTTGCTTCATTTACTTTCTTTGCTGAAATATTTTACAGCAAAGCCTAGACATTGCGTCAGTCAATTCATTCCTGTTTACTTCAGTGCGTATCTCAAAACATACTGGGTATTTTCTCACTGACCACAAGGCCCAAGCAAACCTAAGGAAAATGAGCAGTAACTCCTCGGAATTCCCTCACACCTCTCCATTAGAAAACTCCTCTGTCTTGCAGATGTCCTTTTGCAGTCCGTTTTTCTGAAAAAGGACCCGAGCAGCACCCACACGTCGCAGTTGGTTGTTAGGGCCCCCAAGTGCCCCTCTCCTTTTTATAGGCCGTTAACTTGTTCCTGTTTGTTTTACCCAAGCAGGTGCGGAAAATAACTCGGATAGGAGGGAGTTCTCCGCTCCTTCCGTAGTAACGACCCAGGGCGGCTGCACCGTAGGATCATTTGTGCTTCCCGTGTTGGAGGTAGCGTTACCGTCGATTCTCTAGCTGGGTTTCTCTGCTGTGTTCAAAAACGTTTTTATGAGGCTCGATGTACAGGCGTGGTAGCCTCGACCTCAAGTCAGGTGTCCACAAGTAGGACTCGAGAGAGACCAAGGCCTCTCTCCTCTCCCCCACTACGGACTGGCTGGAGCCTCCTTTCTTTCTGGGGTCCTCAGGGCCCCCCCGACGCCAGCCCTGCGCATTGGTGATTCGTCACAGAAAAGTGTTTAAGCAGGAAGGTTTTAGAGCCGGGGAGACATGGCTGTGCGACGTTGGGCAAGTTACTTAATTTCTCCTGAGCCTCAACTTCCTCTTCTGGAAAATGGGAGCATCCTAACCCCTGCCTCACAGATACAGCGAGGGCGGGTGAGAGGACTCAGGTCACGTGCTCAGCGTGGGGCCGGCACACAGAAGTGCTTGCTGGCATGGTACTCGCACTATTGCAGGGCTCTGTGCACGTGCCCGACACAGAGCATCTGGTCCCCATCTCCTCTGCCTTCATCACCTCCTCTTCATCCTTGCTGTGTTCATGTGACCCTCGCCACACTCACCTCCTGCTGTCTCGAAACACATCAGGCCCACTCCTGTGTTAGGGCCCCGGCACTGGCCGCTCCCTCTGCCCAGAATGTTCTTCTTTCTCATAAAATAACTCCCTCGCCTACTTCGAGCCTTTGCTCAAATGTTATATATTAAATGAGACCGACTCTGATCCTCTATTTAAAACTACACCTCGCCCCGCCTTCTAGCTCCCAACCTCCCTTACTTGGCTCTCCTTTTACTATTTTCCTTAGCCCTTATTACCTTCTAACACACAGCGTCATTTATTTTTATTTGTGTCATTTAGCGCCTGGCTCCTCACACAAGAATGCAAGTTGACAGAGGGCAGGGGGTCTCTGTTTTGCTCACTGAAAGCACCTAGAACAGTCCCTGACATACAGAATGCACTGTCAATAAATATTTGTTGGATGAATGACTGTCTATACTTTGAACTCCTTGAGCTCAGGGTCAGAGTCTTCCTCCTTCAGTTCCTTCCCTGAACTGCTGCAGGGGCCTAGGGCAGTGTCTTCTAGCCCAGTGGTCTCCACTCAGACTATGTTTTAGACATTCCTGGTAGCTTTTAAAAAATACTGATGTCCGGGCTGGACGTGGTGGCTCACGCCTGTAATCCTAGCACTCTGGGAGGCCGAGGCGGGTGGATTGCTCGAGGTCAGGAGTTCGAAACCAGCCTGAGCAAGAGTGAGACCCTGTCTCTACTATAAATAGAAAGAAATTAATTGGCCAACTGATATATATAGAAAAACTTAGCCGGGCATGGTGGCGCATGCCTGTAGTCCCAGCTACTCGGGAGGCTGAGGCAGGAGGATTGCTTGAGCCCAGGAGTTTGAGGTTGCTGTGAGCTAGGCTGACGCCACGGCACTTACTCTAGCCCGGGCAACAGAGCGAGACTCTGTCTCAAAAAAAAAAGTAAAAAATACTGATGTTCGAGCTCCTTCCTCAGATGGTGATTTAATGGGTGTAGGGCTGAGCCCCTGTGTGAGGTTTCTAAAATCTCCCTGGGTGATTCTGATGGTATGAGAGTGTTTCCATTGCTTAAAGCTGGCTCTGCTGGGCTGCGCTGGGAGCTGTCCCCTTCAGCACCGGCAGACACTCTCACTTTGAGAAAGGGAAAGGAGGAGACCTTGTTATGAACGTGGGGAGAACCGTCTCCTTCCGGAGCCTGCTACCCCAGCGTGTGAGAGCTGGAAGGATGCACAGAGCTTCCTGGCTCACTTGCATTCCACGCCTTCTGCCCCAGCCCTCCATCCTGGGACAAGTTCTTCACCACCAGGTCAAGGGTGGCTCATGTGCTCTTCCCGAGGAGCACGGAGCCTCCTCTTTTAGAAGCCTGCGTTCAATGCCACAAACACCTCCTGACACCTCTCCCAGCCCAGGACCCGTGGAAGAGGACAGAGAATCTTTGCTCCTAAGGAGCTCAGGCTCAGGCAGAGGAAATGGATATGTCAATGACCTGACACACAGGAACACGAGAGGTGCCTGGCCACGCTCTGGACACAGGCTAAAGGAGAGGGAGGAAGAGGTGAGTGATTCATCCTTGGGGCGGGCTGGAGGAGGCCCTGGGGTGCAGGGATCACTATCTCGGGCCCCTGGGGAGCAAGCAGCCTGGCGAGATGGGAAGGACATTCTAGGGAGAGGCACCTGGCTGTAAAGGGTAGGGTGTGCCCCGGATCAGAGGGGATCAGGGACTGGAGCTCCACGCCATGTGCATGAGACAGCTTGAATGGCCAATGTCATCCTCAGGCCAACCTCTGTGCCTTTATTCATACTCTTCCCACCACTCATGATGCACCTCTCTCTGTCCCCACCCATCCAGACCCCACCCACCTTCAAAGTCCACCCACATCCTTCCTCTTCCTGCAAGCCTGTGTCACCTACCCCAGGCCTTAGTGGACTTCCCTGAGTAATAGCGATCTGACATTCACTGGGTACTTCCTACTCAGCGCACTGCCAGACTCCACGCTAAGGGTCACTCGTGTTGGCTCGCTCACTTCTCCTAGCAACCTGAGGGAAGCATTCCAATCACCACCACTTTACCGAGGAGAGAAACCCAGGGCTCAGTGAGGCTGTCCCTTGGTTAAAGCTGCCCACGTAGGGACGGCAGAATCGGAGTTTGAACCTGCACTAAGTAATGCTTTCACCTTCTGCACAGCACTGCTCCCCTCGCCTCCCCCACCGCAAGCACTCGTTTTACAGACAGTCCTGAGACTGGGGGTCCCTTGAGGTCAGGGACTGAATCTGGCGCTCCTCCTAGGTCTGCAGGGGCCTCAGCCCCAGGTGCTGTCGCTGTACACACAGGTGCTAACTGAATTGAAGAGGAGGCAGCACAGAATAGCACGGAGCAGTTTTGGTTCAAGTCTCTGCTTTTTCAACAGGCCGCGTGACCTTAACGCCATTCATTCTGCCCGCCCCTCCCGAGCTGGCTTAGACAAGGCAGCCTCTGGAATCTCTTCAAATCCAAAGGCTCCTGCTCAGTTTTCTAGACTTACCTCCAAACGGGTCCGATCCACGTCCTTGGGCAGTCGGTTTCTTCCCCTTGTGGTCACTAGCAGCAGCTCATAAGGGTAGATCTAAGGAGAAAGGAAGGGGATGTTTCTAGCATGGGCGAGAGGCTGGGCTTGCTCCTTTCAGCTCTATTTCATGTCTGGGCTCTCTCCCCTGTCCAGAAAGGGCCAGAGATTGAATCAGGAGGAAGGGCTGAGACTGCCTCCCTGGGGTTGCCCAGCATTCTTAAGGCACCTTCTACCAAAAGGCAAGGCCCAGAGAGTCCCCTAATACTGCTAGGAATAAGGTTGGTGGCATTTGGCATTAATATGGGCACAAAACCTCCTGAATCTAAGTGTCTAATATTTGGGTACCGGGGGGCTACCAGAGAGTCTTTGCAAAGGCCCAGGGAGATGGTCTGATTTCAGTAGGCAAGAGGCCTAGGGCAGGATTCAGGGAAAGTGGGCCAGGGAGGGATAGGAAGTGTTAGTCTTGGAAGGACCCTCGGGGTTATTTATTTATGTTCCCTTCCCTGTACAGACAGTGCTGTCATCCTCCTGCTGGTCCCCAATGTTGTGGCTCCCTGAATCCTGGAGACACCCAGGGTCTATGCATGTCCTTTACCTTGTACTCTGCAGAGACAAAAGAGACACACAGAACGGAACCCATCAGTCTTTGTGTTGCATCACTCCCCTGGCCTGTCTCAGTCTCTCAGGAGGTCCGGCCTCCACCGCCTCCACCTGACCACGCAGAGGCCCGTCCTTGCTGAATTCACCCTGGAGCATGGTCTAGGCTGGTATGAGCACAGTGGATGGCTGGAGGAAGGGTTTGGGCTGATCTTGAGATGGTTTCAGGGGAAAAATGGCTTTTGAGATATTTAGAATAGAAATAAGAAGAATCTGAGATCGTGAAGCACATGGGTGAGAGCCCTATCTTCTGGGGGAGCCCTCCGAGGTTCTGATGTGGGACCCCTCCTGCCGGAGCCTGCTCATAGGAGCTGGTGGAGGCTGGCGTGACAGCGTCGCTGGACAGAACCTGAAGCTCATGGAAGTTTTCCTGGGAACAGTGTGCATTTGGCTCTGAGTGTTTCCCCTCACTGGGGCCGGCAGGAAACTCTAGCTCTGCAGTCCAGGGAGAATGGTACTCTGCCATGGCTCTGGGAGCCCACATGGGACAGGTGGCCTGGAGATCACTCCAGGCTGGGACTCAAGAGGGTCAGGGACAAGCAGGGTGAGAGGGAGGGAGTGGGAAGTGAAGGGGAGCTGGAACTCGGGGTTTGGGCATAGCCCAGCGTGGGGACAGAATCTGCAGCAACATTAGCCGAAGGCCAGGCGGTTCTGAGTGGTACATCCTGGGAAGTCCCGGGAAAAGCCCCCTCCCTGCAGACTGCGCAGGGCCAGCGCTCACCTCGCATGCCCCAGTTGACTGCATTCATGCTGTCGTAGTGGAAGAGGTCCGCGCTGGGCGTCTGCAGGGGAAACAGAGCCAGGACTGGCCTGAGATAAGCTCGTCTCTGCCTCCCTGAAGCACCCACCGTCTCCAGAAAATGGCCAGGGCTGCTTGGACCCAGGCCGTCTCAGAAGCCTCCTTAAGTTAGGGAGGCTTAACTCATAGCTGTACGCGTGTGCCGAGTCTCAGCACATAGTAGGCATTCAAGTTATATCTATTAATTTGGTGAATTTCACCTCATGCTTTTTCTTTCATTGCTCGAATACACTTTTTCCTATAAAATCTTCCCTGACAACCCTACTGGAAATTGCAAGTAGCCCCTTCCACAAACTCTCAGTCTTCCTTATCCTGCTCATCTACTTTCCTTTCCCTTAGCACTACCTTCTAACGTTCTCTGTCATTGGACTTTTTTGCCATTTATTATTTACTTTCTGTCTCTCCCTCTCTACAAGAATATAAGCTCCAAGGGGTGGGGGTCTCTGTCTGCTTTGGTCGCTGATGTATTCCAAGCACCCAGAGTGGTACCTTGCATACGGAAAAGGCTTTTGATAAACATCTGTTGAATGAATGGACGTCTAGACCTTGAGCGTGTTAAGGACAGGGTCGGTGTGTTTCTCAGCAGGTGGGGACTACTAACACCAGCCATGGCTCTCCAGTGGTGCTCCGATCCCTTCTGGTTGCTCTACCCTAAAACAGCTCCCTATTTTTGGGTCAATAGCTTCCACTTGGTCCCTTTGTAGTCTCTGATCCACGTGACAGCCAGAGGGATCCCACTGTCAATTTGACTTGGATCATGCAGGACACTTTCCAAGTCTTTAAACAGTTGCAAGGCCCTAGTGTCACTCCTGTCTGGCTCCATGTCGTTACTTACTCCATCCTGACCTCACCAGCTCAGGCCCACTGTGCCCTCTTCACCCAGGGACTTGGACACTGTGCTTCCTTCTATCTGGGTGGCTCTTGAAGGTCTTCTTTCTCTCTGTACCCCTCACTCTGTTTTCCATCCCAGCACTTCTGACCACCTGATTTCCTATCACACGTTGCCTTATTTACATCTATCTCTCAGCTAGCATGTGACTGCCATAGGAGCAGTGACTTCATTCACTGCAGGATCCCCAGCATCTGGAACAGTGTCTGGCACTTAGTAGGTGCTCAGTAAACCAACATATACCTCAAGATCCCACCCCTGAGCCCCATCACTGTCCCGCTGCACAGCTGTCCTACTTTGAGCAAGGCACGTTTTCATTTCTTTTCAGCCTTCAAACACACTCACTGCTTCCAAGTGGGTTTTACGTCCTGGGCACCAGAGAGCTCAGAGATGAGCCATGTTAGAGGCCAGTGGAGCATGGCAGTCAGGGGTGGGCTCTGGGGCCAGCTGGCCTGGGTTCGAATCCTGGGCCTACCACTTGCTGGCTGGGAGAGCTTGGGCAAATCACTGCACCTCTCTGTCTCCATTTCTTTATGCACAAAGCAGGGCTAATAGTAATAACTAACTACCTGCCTGGGTTGTGAAGGCTAAATGAGGTAGCGCATGTAATGTGCTTAGTTCAGTCCCTGGCACAGAGTTACTGCCCAATAAGTACTAGCTGTTCCCCAGCCCCTCCCATGGGGGCTCTTTTCAGGCAGGCATCTCAAGGGAGGGAGCAAGTCACTGCCGTTGGGTTATTTCAGCTAACCCACCTCTAGCCAAGGCCTTTGCCCAGCTTCCACCCAACAATGAGCTCATGGTGGACGCGTTAGCAGCCTGGGGGCGGGGCGATGTCCCCCAGCACAGCCCCGCTTACCCTGTGCAGCCCGTTTCTTCTGTAGGCAGGGAGGGAGGCGGATTTGGAGATGAGAGGATCTGAAAAGAAGGAGCCAGAGCAGTTACCAGGAGCCTCAAGCTACGCGTCCCTCTACCCAAGGTCACCCAGTGGTGACAAATGGCCCAACTCAGTGGGAAGGAGTGGGAGCCAGAGGCCACCCCCTCTTCCTGATGCTCTCCAGATTTTCAACTTGACCGTTTGACTAGCGCCTCACCCTGGCAGAATTCTAGGCCCACCCAAGGCACCCACTCGCACACTCTCTGGCCCTGGCCTGCACATGTCTATCTTCCCGTGACAGACCTCTGTGTCCTGGCCACAGGGTGGCTCTGGACAAAGGCCCTGGAACTGTCATCAAGCTCAGCACCCAGACAGGAAGGCGCCCAGGTGGGTGGAAGAGGTGTGTCCTCTTTCTTTCTCTCTGGGACCTGCTGGGCGTGGCAATCCTGGTTCTAGAACCCCACATGGAAGCCCACAGCTGGAGAAATACAACGGGGTGGACTATTTGAGATCTGGACTGTGCGGGGACATCCATGTTGTGTAGTCATCAGAGCCACGGGGAGGTGCAGCTGGCTCAGCTGGGGCCTCCCAGGACTCGATGGGCGAAGGCAGGCCAGGCAGAACGTACCGCTGTCAGCCAGGTAGTGCGACCTCGGGGCTGCAAGAGAGAAAAGCCGAGACTAGTACTCATGGGGACAGACAGGCACGGTGCAGGCGGTTCACAAGGACAAAGAGGCGTGGCTTCCACACCAGCCACCCTGGCTGGCCGGAAGAAGGGACTTCCTTTGGCATCTCGTTTCCCATTGGCCAGTTTCCGCTTTTTGCACCTGCACCTCATCTCCCTCCCCCACCTGGCTCCTAGCCCCGCACCTGGGGCAGAACAGGTGCTCTGTGATACTCGTTGGACAGATGCAGTTAGAGGAGTTGAATTTTGAGCAGCATTGGTGCTCTGCACAGAGCCCAGAGGCAGGGGCTGAAAACCACACCCCTCAGCTGGCAGGCAGGGAACCAGGCTGATCAGTTCATCTCGGCTCTGCCACTAGTGAATATCTAACTTTAGACAGTTTGCTTAGTCATGCTTCCGTTTTCTCACCTGTCAAATGGGGAGTGATAGTGTTTCCTTTAGGGGGTGATTGTGAAGATTATGTGACATGATACATTCAGGTACTCAAAATAGTGCTGACACATATAGAACATGCCGTAGAGCTGGCTTTACCATCACCACCATCACCATCTCCACGCTCAACAGGAGTCAAGGTGTAGTATGGTGAAGAGGGAAAAGCTCATGGCCTTGGGGTCCCTCTGACTCGGGTCTGATCCTGGCTAAGTCACCTAGCAGCTTCTGACTTTGGGCAAGTGGCTTAACCTCAGTTCTCTCATCTATAAAGTGGGTGATAATAATCCCTCTACATGGCGGGTCTTTGTGAGAATCAGGAGTGATAATGTACCCACAGACGCCTGGTGCACGGAAGTACAATAAATGATACCTTTTATTATCTGTCAAGTATTAATCTGAGATGGGATTTCCTGGCAGGACTGAATCCCACAGGGGTGAGAAAAGGAGGCGGCAGAGAGAGCGTGTGCGCGTGTGCGCGCGCGTGTGTGTGTGTGTGTGTGTGTGTGTGTGTTCAGGAACAGAGAGGAGCTTGCAACGAGAGACGTTCAAGGCAAAGTGCTTGAACAAAGCCTCTGCTTGTATCCCCCCAGTGGTGGTAGGCTCACTACCTCAGGAGGCTGTCCCCTGTATGTTTGAGCCATACAGACTATCAGAAGACATTTTTCTTTACGCTGAATCTGATTAGAAGTCACGGCTTCAGATGGCCCAGAGGAGTAGGAGTGACTGCTCAGGGCACAGCAGGGTCTTCCCAGGTGGCCCCCACAGCCCCTTGCCAAACCTGTATTCTAGACCCAGAGGGGGCACGAGAGATGGGGGATAGTGGCAGGCTCTGGGGCTAACGGCCGGCCTTTCCCGATTCCCGATTCCTCTGTTAGCCCGAGGGATTGCGTTGGGGCTGGCTGCATTCCAACAGAACTTTGCTTACACAGACAGGCAGGGGATCTGATCAAGCCAGCTCCGTCACTTAGAAACGGAGTGGACTTGGGCAGTTACCAAAGGCTGCCATGCCCTAGTTCCCCATCTGTAACACGTGGGAGTGATAAGTGCTGCCGTGAGGAAGAAGAGAGCGGACACAGGGATTGTTCCTTAGGGAGGCCTGGCTCAGAGTGAACAGCCAACAGATGTCACCAGTTGCCAGGAGAGGCCCTGGCCCCGCCGGGCTTCCGGAGCAGTGCTTACAGCCATTGAGGGACATCTCGTAGCCGGCCGTGTGCAGGGCCTCCCGGCTGCTGGTGGAACTGCGGGGAGGGGTCCAGGGGTCTGCGTAGGAGCTCGACCGGGCCTTCATCTCCTCCTTCAGAATCAGCCGGCCAATTCCGCTCTGGAGCTGGGGGTGGGGAAGGAGCAAGGTGAAGTTAGAGGGACAAGAAGGGACATGGAGATGGAACAGGCTTGGGAAAGCCTGGGTGACTGGAACCTCTGCGGCAAACCTCTGCCATTTCTGCCTTTCCAGTGCCCCTCCCGCCTCGTAGCACCCACATTCCCCTTTGGGGCTTCATCTGTCTTCCACAGGTTGTCCTGCGGTCTGGGTGGGGCTCGGTGGTGGGCACCAAAAAGCAGGGCTGGCCAGTGACAGGATCCAATGGCCTGGCCACAATGATTGGTTCAGTGATGGGCAGGCTGCCACCTTTTTTTTTTAATTGAGGGGAAAATCATATAACTGCAAACTAACCATTTTATTTTATTTTATTTATTTTTATTTTTTTTGAGATAGAGTCTCGCTTTGTTGCCCAGGCTAGAGTGAGTGCCGTGGCGTCAGCCTAGCTCACAGCAACCTCAAACTCCTGGGCTCAAGCAATCCTTCTGCCTCAGCCTCCCGAGTAGCTGGGACTACAGGCATGTGCCACCATGCCCGGCTAATTTTTTCTATATATATTAGGTGGCCAATTAATTTCTTTCAATTTATAGTAGAGACGGGGTCTTGCTCTTGCTCAGGCTGGTTTCGAACTCCTGACCTTGAGCAATCTGCCCGCCTCGGCCTCCCAGAGTGCTAGGATTACAGCGTGAACCACCACGCCCGGCCCAAACTAACCATTTTAAAGTAAACAATTTAGAGGCATTTAGTACACTCACAATGTTGTGCCATTACCACCTATCTCACTCCAAAACATTGGTATCACCCCCTAACGATAGGTAATGAAGGAGACCCTAAGGTTATTAAGCAGACACTCCCCATCCCCCTCTCCCCCAATCCTTGGTGACCACCAATCGCCGTTCTGTCTGTGTGGATTTTCTCGTCTTGGATATTTCATATAAATGGAATCTTGCAATGTGTGGGCTTTTGTGCCCAGCTTCTTTCACGCAGCCTATTTCCAATGTTCACCCACGCTGTGCCCCGTATCATCACTTCGTTTCCTTTTATGGCTCAGTCGTGTTCCAGCGTATGGCTCTACCACAGTTTGTTTATCTGTTGGTGAGCTGATGGACATTTGGGTTGTGTCCACCTTCTGGCTGTTGTGAGTAGTGCTGCTCTTAACGTGAGTGTGCATGCATTTCGGTCTTTGCTTTCAATTCTTTTGGGTATCTACCTACAAGCGGAATTGCTGGGTCACATGGTAATCTCATGTTTAACTTCTTGTGGAGCTGCCCAACAGTTTTCCACAGTGGCTGGTCCATTCTACCTCCCCCACCAGCAGCATATGAGGGTTGCTGGCACCCGCTCACCACGACAGACACAGAGCAAGAAGCCAAAGCAAAGGGGAGCTCCACAAGAGAAGGGAGAGACACCTTCCTGGTAGCATTTTCTTTTTTTGAGCAGTTAGATCTAGTCAACCCAAAGCCAATCCTTCCACTTGACTTTTCAGTTATGCAAAGCTATGTACTTCTTTTTCTATCATAGGTGAGTTTGAATTTTGTTTCTATCACTTTGCAAATGAAAAAGTCCTCGGTGATGTACCCTGTAAGCATCTTGGTCAGCCGTGCGACCTGCTCACCTTGTGCATGCTGCGGTCAAAGTCGTCCTCCTCTCCAGATGAGAATCTTCTGGCTCGCGGCACTGCCAAAGGACAGACAGGTTCAGGGTCCGCCTGTGCTCCCCACTCAGCCGTCCTGGCTTAAGGCATTCCGAGGTGGTTTTCCCTTTTCATTTTCTTTTTTTTTTTGCAATTGAAACAGTCTCATCTAAGATACCCCCCAATGCCTGTTGGGAGTGGTCTCTCATGCCTCTGCAGCCCCTGGACACTTACCATCTCCCGTGGGTACTAATCACGGGTGACTTTGGGTGTAGTTATATTTGTGAATGACTGCCTTTTCCAAATGGAGAATTGGGTTGAGGGTAATGAAAGAGTCATCTCTGAGCTTCCCTGAAGCTTTGCTCAGAATGGACATTCAGTTAGCAACAATGTGTGCTCCATCAAAGTGGATCTTGTTGACAATCCCTCCCCATACTTGAAAGGAACAGCGAGAGTCATCTGACTGGCTGGGCTGGGGCCAAGAGGATCACTAGGATCCCTTGCCTGGGTAGATACAAGAGCCTTCCATCTCCCACCATTCTCTCTTTTTCCATCTTCCAAACCATTTTTCACCCCACAGCCAAAGCGGTCTCTCAAAAGCACAAATGTGATCATGTTACTCCTTTCAGTGGCATCCCACTGTGCAGGATAATAACCCAAATCCTTATCGCAACCCACAAAGCCCTGTGGGATCTCCGCCCCCCACCTGCTTCTCCCCCGGTCTGAGCTCAAGGCTAAGCTGACAGCCTCTCCTGTCCTCTAGTGGCACCTGCACGTGCATCTTGGGTCTTTGCACGTGGTTCTGCACTCTCCGCTGAGTTACCTCCTGTCTCCCTTCCTATGGCGGCTGAGTCGCTGCACCCGAGGCGCTTTTGTCATTTTTCCGGCTGACAGCGTGCCCTGTCATCATCTCTCCCACCTCTTGTGCATCATCCCCCTCTCACGGCTGGGACCTCTGTCTGTCTCCTCCACAAGGGCCGGGACCTGATCTAGTTTGCTCCCAATGTATCCCCAGGGCCATGGGTGGCCCTCAGTACATGTCAGTTGCATGACTAAAAATCCTCAGCTATATACCCTCTAAACACTCTCATTCAGAACGGTCACGTGAAGGGGTGGGTAGTGTCTGTCCCAACCTCCTGTGTCCCTGGCACAGGTGACAGGGCTCTGGTCCCAGGCTCCCATAGGGAAGCTACCTTTGGGGGACCCGTGGTAGGTCCAGTACTCAGACTCCGCAGCGTAGTAGGGGTCTGGCGAGTAGGCTGGGCTGTACTTGGAGGCCTGGCTGATGTCTTCACTCGTTTTGCTCTTGGTTGCTGTAGACAAATCACCTGCAAAGGATGCAAGGAGAATGCTTCAGGAAGGCAGGATGCCTTGGCCGGGACTGTGCACCCTTTCCTGTCCCTGCCAGGCTCCAGCCCAGGTCAGGGGTCTCTGGTAGGAGGGTCTGGGACATGGAGCGCTAGGGCTAATTCTTCATTTTACATTTGGTTATCTAAACTCCAGAGGGGGGAAGGGGCTTGCTCAAGACCACACAGCAAATTAGCGTCAGAACTAGGCCAGACTCCAGCCCAAGGCTTCTTCCAGCACATTCCAGGGATTCCCAGGTCTGCTCCAGAGTGAACTCTAAGGCTGGGGCTCCTTGGAATAAGACTTGACAGGTCACAGGTGAGCCCCAGCCCTCATCTTCCTAACCGTTTAGAAGCCTGCCTTGCTATGGATTTGAACACATCTAGGAATGGCCAGGCAGGGCCATGGTGCGTGCTGAGTCAGGTCAACCTCCTCATATCCTGAGATGCCACATTTGGTCTGGGGAGGCTACGTGGACCAAAGGAAGGAGCCCTGGACAGGAAGTCAGCAAAGCTCTGCCTAGCTCTGCCACTTAACTCAGTTCTAATGCAGGGCAGATTCTGCCCATCTCTGCCTCAGTTTCCTTATCCGTAGGTGTGAGAATTGGTTTGCTGGCTCAGGTGCCATCCAGCTTCAAGTTTCTACCTGAAGTAAGTCCATGACAAGGGTGACCAAAAGACTCATTGCAAACACAAGTGCTTTACGAATGACTTACAGTGGCCCAAAGATGGATGAGAGGCTGGTATGGCAGAATGGGGTTGGGAAATGAGTGTGGTTCCATGACTATTTCTGAGGATCAGCTCTAGGGAAGCTCTAGGGGCAAGCTCTATGCTCTGTGGAGCCAGAGCAGCAGAAGGTCATGGGATCAACCTTCAGCCAGCCCCAGGCTATGCACCCTCCCCCAGCAGCACTCGCTTCTCAAGCTTTTGAATTCTCCATTTTTTTTTTTTTCTTTTGAGACAGGGTCTCACTGTGTTGCCTGGGCTAGAGAGCAGTGGTGTCATTGCAGCTCACAGCAACCTCAAACTCCTGGGCTCAAGCCATCCTCCTGCCTCAGCCTACTAGCTGGGACTACAGATGCACACCATCACATCTGGCTGATTTTCTATTTTTAGTAGAGACGGGGTCTCACTCTTGCTTAGGCTGGTCTGGAACTCCTCTCAAATGATCCTCCTGCCTCGGCTTCCCAGAGTGCTAGGATTACAGGCGTGAGCCATCATGTCCGGCTGAATTCTCCCCTTTGACTTGGGTTCTGGGCAGCCCCTCCTGGCCAATCTCATTTAGCCTTTCCATCTGCTCCCCTATACATGCAATCCACCTCCGCCCCACACTCCTCTGCAATCTGCTTTGGTGCTACCTTGCAGAGCCCACCTGGGAAATCCCATGAAGTCCTGAGAAGCTTGGGCCCTGGGGGCCTTTCCTGGATGTAAAGCCGAACTGCCTTTGTTGGGGTTGGTGACTTTCTATGGCCATTCGTGGGCCTGTGTGTAATGTGCCCTACACAGCTACATGTACATGTGCACATGCTCACAGACTCACCTTGGCCTCCTGCTTGGCCTCCTCTGAAACTGAGGATGTCTGTCTAAACTGTAGGGTCTCAAGCACCCAGAGCCACTATTTATACTATTATATCCCCCTCCACCAGCTAGTTAGTTCAGATCCTGGTTCAGGGCTGCTTTGCCCTCTCCAAGCTCTGCCAACTCTGTGTCTACCTCTGTTTTTTTTTTTTTTTCCTTTTTTTTTTTTGAGACAGAGTCTCACTTTGTTGCCCAGGCTAGAGTGAGTGCCGTGGCGTCAGCCTAGCTCATGGCAACCTCAAACTCCTGGGCTCAAGCAATCCTCCTGCCTCAGCCTCCCGAGTAGCTGGGACTACAGGCATGTGCCACCATGCCCGGCTAATTTTTTCTATATATATATTAGTTGGCCAATTAATTTCTTTCTAATTTTATAGTAGAGACGGGGTCTCGCTCTTGCTCAGGCTGGTTTCGAACTCCTGACCTCAAGCAATCCACTCGCCTCGGCCTCCCAGAGTGCTAGGTGTGTCTACCTCTGTTATCTACCTCTGTTATCCTCTGTTATTATGCAGAGCCGTAAGCAAGTGAGGTGCAGGGACACAGCTGCTCCTCTGCACCCTAAAGGAAGGATGTGCTTCTTCAACCAAGGCTTAATAAGTCCTTTTTGCAAAAATGAACGGGAGGTATCGGCGATGAGAACTTGGCGGATCTCACACTGAGTGCAGGCTGGAATCAGGGACAAAGCCGGTTAGAGTGCAGATTCTTCACACTCAGTATTTCTGATTAAGGGAGTCTGTGGCAGGGCCAGGGCCAGGGACTCTGCCTTTTTAATAAGTCTCTCAGGTGCCTGTGGCCCATAGAGCATTCTTTGAGAAACACTAAATGAAGCAATGAATGAAAGAATAAAGTGACTCCCTGCTCCTTTCTCATCTGCGTCTGCTCTCCAAGAACCCATCAACTCCCAGGAGACAGTGGCTGAGCCAGCTTGGAGCAGTGGGTCGCAAGCTGGGCCGGGCGTCAGACACATCTGGAGAAACTGGTACAAATACAGAATTTTGATGCAGCAGGTCGGGGGTGGGGCCCAGGAACCTGTGTGCATCTCGCGTGATTCTGACGAACATTTTCGAGTATCAGTGCGTTGGAGTGTGATGCTCCCAGGGGTACGTACATTTTACAAGGGTTTCTCTGATCATGGAATTTAGGACACCGGACATCAGCTAAGGGGGGATTAGGAAGGCGGCGGGAAAGGATTTAGGGGACATGAGGGCTTCGCTCTTTTGAAATGACACCAACCTTTTCCCCAGTGTCACCCTGAGAGATGGGGGGCAGCCACCAAGAGGGACCAAGATGTGGCCTTGTGTTATGTGGCTCCTGGTGGCCTGGGCAGAGCCATCTGCACCGATGGTTAACGTCCCCCCTCTCCTTGTGTGGCCAAGCCCTATCTGTCTCTGAGCATACCATGCCGTTTGTAGATCGGGGGTTTCCGGTAGATGTTACTGTCTCCAGCTGCCAGACAGACCAAGAGGGGACAGAGTGGGGGTTGGGGGTAGAGAGAGAGAAAGAGAGGAGAAAAGGAGACAGTACTTGGTCAGTTGATCTCAGGAGAAAGAGATGGCCAGCAACTTTTTCCAAGGGGCCACCATCTTTCCCCTGGTGGACTTCCTCTTCCAAAGTTGAACTTCCAGCCTCATCCCAACAGGTTCCGAGTAAGGTGTGGGGAGAGGAACAGATGGATCCAGATGGCGCCGAGGAGGGGCTTGGGGCTTGCTTGGTGGGCATGCAGGCAGGTGGCGCATGCTCAGCAGACCCATGCGGGGAGGTGTCCACTGCCTCCACCCAGGGTCCTACCTCCAGGTGACAGTCCCCAGGACGCTGTAGCCAAGTTTCAGCATTATCTCCCTCCCCCTCCCTCAA